>JACXSJ010001723.1:0-74651 GCA_014851325.1 Pentalonia nigronervosa | reverse complement strand
TTTTTTATAAAACTTAATAACACTGTTGATATTATTTGTGCCATACTTGTTTATTATATATATACATATATGTATACACCCATAGTGATGACACGACCCAGACAAAAAATTAGCGAATGTGCGGGTGGGGACACTGCCTTACTGGGCATGTGGGAAATTGTCTTTCGGCACCGAATGACTTTTGGGTGAAATTGCATTTCAGTATCAGTATAACAGAGGTATGCGGGTTGAAAACATTTTTCTGTCCCGTGAATATAATTTGTTCGTGGTGCCGCCGCTGGATATACCATAAATACCTATACTCTGTAGTTGAGTTTATTCAATGCATAACGCGTTCTGAAATGCACATTTTTACCCGACCGTGCAAGGTGTCCACTATATGGAATATTAATTTTTATCCGACTGTAAAAAATTCCCGCGTTTTGCATTTTTCACGTTCGACAGTACGAAGTGACTTATAGAGGCTAGGATCGATGTATGTCATTCACAATTGTATTATCGATAATGAATGTTAATGGATAGTGAAAAATGTTGATTCATGCGTATTACCGGATTACCTACTAAATAAAATCAATTATTATAATATCTCAATAAAAAAAAAAAAAAAATTATAAATAAAATTGTGTTTTTTAGATCTTGACAGAATGCAATATGAAGTATTGTGTAGGTAGACTCAAAATTAATATTGTTGTTTTTTGTTGTTTATTATACTATTTTTCATTTAATTAGTAAATAAACTTTAAGGTATTACATATTTTAGAATGAAATATATAAACGAGTGAAAATCTTTGAAATGGTAGGTATCGAAAAGGACCGTAGTGCACCGTTGTATACACGCTTAGCGGACTTAGCTGTATATAATATGGCGAATACTGCATATGTATACGATCATTATTTAATACTTAATAATATTATGCATTTATGTAAAATCGAATGCCAAAGAAATAGTAAAACGCTTAAGCATTATATTATATTATGACTTATGATTACATTAGTTATTATACGTAGTAATTAATTCGAAAGTCAGTTGTACCTTTAATTCAAAATACAATGTAGATATTGTAATGCAATTTATTCAAATATAATATATGGCTAATAATAGCTTCCTTATAATCATATAATAGTCTAAAAAAAAAGTTTTGATTGCATTTTTTTAATTGTTATTTAATATCAAAAATAGCCATTTTGTGGATTTATTTATTTATAGGATGAATAAAAAACAATTTTGAAATATGTTTAATTTTAAATGAACGAAATGGACTTATAATTTTAAAAATTCAGCACAATATTGTAAAATTGCATGGTTTTCACACATTGATAAATAATGCGGGGTGCTAATCCAATAAGTAATAAAGAACACATTACTCGTTGAAATTATATATTATATCTGTATTTGTATTTATAGTAATGTTCAATGTGCCCATCATCAACTGATATACAACACAAATCAACTTTACAGGCCCATGACTTTATTGTAACGAATTTAACATGTCATCGCTGAGAATACTTCGCATATTTTTTAGCTCTAATTTTAGTTCAAAGATCAACGGCCAATAAAGTTTATTTGTGAATACCAGTTCATGTTGATTATTTAGTATACTACAATATTATAAAAACAAATAAAAATATAATATATAATTTCATTAAGTAATGTATTCTATATTTACCAATTAGATTAGGATCCTGCATTAGTTACCAAAATGTAAAAACTATGTGATTTTACAATATTATGTTACATTTTTGAATATATAAATTGCTTGCATTCATTCGAAATTCTACAGATTTCAAAATTTTTTTTCTTCGTATTATAAATATATAATTTTACAAAATGACTATTTTTCAATATTTTTTTTAAACCATAGTAAAGAGGAGACTATTATTCATAATATAAACGTTTCAAAAAATTACATTACAATATCTGCATTATATTTCGAACTAAAGCTACTGACATTCCAATTTATTATCATACTTATATTGCATACCTACTGTATGATTTGTACATAGCATTAATTTACAGATATGTCGTTGATCGTTGTTTCATATAATTTTTCATCACGATTATGTGCGGTTTTCTATAATTTTTTTACATTTTTACAACACTTCAATAAAGTTCGATCCTCTGGGTGTGGTCGGTGTTGCACATGATGGGTGTTCGAACGGCTGTTTGGTCACCATATTATGCCGTCGGTCGCATTCTTTCCGTGAAACGATTTTATATCCGATGTCACCATTTTTAATGTTATATGTCGCCGGACCTAAATATATATACTACATTATTAACCGTGTACTAAATATATAATAATATAAAATACTTCTTATCCACTTTTATTAAATGGAAAATAACCGGAAACATGGTTACTGTTATCAATAACTTTCTTCTCAACCGTAAGAATCAAGTAAAACTAGAAAACACATTTTCAAATCACTTTAATACTGAAAATGGATTACCCCAGGGTTCATCTACTCGTATAAGTGTAACCTTATTTCTTATTGACATCAATGATATATTTAACAACGTACTAAGTCCTATCAAATACATACTGTTTGCCAATTACTGTAATATTTATTGCAGTGGAGCCAACATCAAAACTACTATAGAACTATAATAGGAATACATTCTCTGCTAAGCTGGTCACCAATAACAGACTTTAAGTTTTTTTCCAAAAAAAACACAATGCATAATCTTTAACAAGAAGAAAAAGGACATACTGCATCATACATTTCTAAATAATAATAAAGTTGATTACACCGACAATATATGTATTCTCGGAATAACTTTTGACAACAAATTTACATGGTTTTCGCACATCAAAATCTAAAGGTCGAATGCAAAAATAGGATGATAATAATAAAAACGCTCTTCCACATCTCATGGATAACGGAAAAAAACAGCCTCCTTAGTATATATAAATCACTAATACCAAAATCGACTACAGATCCATAATATACAATTCAGTCAAACCCAGTATCATAAAAATTATCGACCCCATATATAACGAGGGAATTAGACTATCCATCAGTGTATTCTGCTCTAGCCCAATATGTAGCATTATCTGCATAGTAAAAATACCTCCTTTACAAATCAGAAGAAACAAAGAAATCCTCAAATATATCTCTAAGAAAAAAACTCTACAACCTAGACCTAAAGAATCAAACTCGCATATCAAAATCATTGACTCATATAAAAATCTAAGCGAAAACTTTACCTTCCACATTGAACCTTTCGTATCCTTTCAACATAATTCTCTTTTGGAAAATACACCTCAATATCAACACTCAGCTTCTCCAACTTAATATTAATAATACAATAAACTCACTAATAATTACAAATTTCAATGAAATTATATACACAGATCTACACGACTTCACCCAAATATACACTGATGCATCCAAAAACACTAATGAAGTAAGATTCGCCTATACATTAAGTACATCATTCAATCTGCATATACAAAATACCTCCTGAGGCTAGCATATTTACTACAGAAGCTCTAATACACGCAAATACAATGATGATCAACAAAATACTCGGAATCAGTGACTCCCTGAGTACCCTTTTAACTCTCGAATCTCTAAACCCCTTTAATGAAATAATATAACAAATACATAATATTATAGCTAAATCATACAAAAACCTCCAATTTATGTGGGTACCCTCGCACACAGACATCACAAAAAACGAAAAAGCTGATGTAATAGCTAATGAGGCAATCACATTACCCGTAGCAACGGTCATAAACACACTCACCTACCAGGACATATTAAAAAAAAATAAATACACTTTCAGCTGAAACATGACAAACATCTAGGGACACAATTCTAATCTTAAATAAATTAAAAGAAATCAAAAAAAAAGCATTAGGAAATGGCATTCAACCATTTATCTATCCTTCCGTGAACACATCATAATTACCAGGGCGAGAATCGGACACACCAACCTCACTCGCGTCCATCTAATCAAGGGCGATGAACCACCCATATGTGGTGATCATTGCAACGAACACCTAATAATTAAACACATCATATTACACTGCCCGAAATTCTCATAGCTAAGGTCCATCCTAAATCATCCAACCACGATGGAAACAGCACTCGGAGAAGACAACACACATCAGCTTCATAATTTATTTAAAGCCATCGGATACTTTTCCAAAATCTAATTTTAGTTATCATATAAAAAAAAGTGTATATATATTGTACAATCTATTTCTGTTATACTAATTTTAAGTAACGTACAATACTACTATTAAATGTAACACAATGTAACAATGTAAACATCGACTAATGACCTAGTTGTTGAAGTATTTATTAAAAAAAAAAATAATAATAATATTAATAACATGAAAGATTAAGTTACTGGTCTATACTATAATAGATAATAAGGTACCAAGGTATAAGCCTTGATAAATTATAAATGTACTTATACTGGTGAATCAACAAGCGTTCTTACCCTCACGGTTTTCTTCAATAATTAAATATTATTCAAATTCTGGTATTTTTGGAATTTGTACCAATATAATATGTAGTTGGTATACTTAAGGAGTCTATTATAAATAATGAAAACTAAGTTATTTTAAATTTAATATATAATTATAAAAATGGAGATAATAAAAAATTATATGTTTTAATAAATAAACACATTTTTTAAAATAAATAAAACGGCGTTCACAACTTTTAGGGAAAGCGTTATTTGATTGCGAATTTGCAGGTTTAAATAAAATAATTATCAATTCTCTTGAAATTCTTCACGCATCAACTCCATTTTACTGCGAGTTAAAAATATGTAATTTATTGACGTGCCCAGAGATATAATATGTACTAATAATAATATTACAATTTTATCTTTTGTCTATTCTATGACACAATCTATTGTTATGTGGAAACTATACGGAAGGAGGAAAAGTGTTACAACAGTAAAACTGATTCCAGTAATTTTTGTTTGAATATCGTTTCGGAAGTCTTATAAGATGATAATTGATTAAAGAAAATCTAAAGAAGTATTTTAAAAGGATATTAAAGTTATATTTTTAGAGTTTATTATTCGTGGGTACGGTGTTATACGAACTAAACAGTCATTGGTTGGCATAAAAAGCATATAGTGTTTCTCCAAGCATACTCACCCATATTTTTCCTTTAATAATAAATTTCTTCAAATTCTGATTTTCAAAACATCAAAATATAATATTAAGTACTAGTTTTCTTTTACTTAATTGTACATTATAAAGCTTAAATAAAAAAAAGTATCATTTTTGTTTTACCATCTAGTTTCAATGTTAAACAGATTACTTTTTTTACTTTTTTAAAAATATTAAAATCAAAATTCAAACGAGTATTTATTGAGATATTCAATTTTCTGTGCATGTGTGGTTAACATGTTTGGAAGTTATGGGAGATACGATGATTTGAACCTTTTTGTAATTAATAATAATATATTAACATTTTATAATTTGTAAAAACTGTCTGATTATTTTAAGTACTGTAGATTAAATATTACATCTGAAATCTATTATATGTCCTGTTAAACCGATTTTAAGGACTATTATCATCATTATAAACATTTTAATAAGAAAAAACACACGTTCAAATTTTAATTTGAAAAACATCAAACAATTAATATTGAAAATGGTTGGTTTTCGTTTCACCAAGAGGACATTTCTATTAATAACTTCGAAAAATCCAACTATTCGAGTTGTCCCCAAGTAAACTTAAAAATGTCATAAATCAAAATTTGAATAAATTAATCATTAAAAGAATACATCGAGGTGAGCATAGTTGGTAAAAAATTATCGTTATAACATCGTAGTATCACATATAGAATAATCGATGGATTTAATAATTAACTAAACAGAAAATCGTTGCGTGCGGTCGCCGAGGTATCTGCTGACCCCGTGGCTACATTATAGATCGTGCGATCGTTAAATTATTAATGTACGATTATATGCGTTCTCGAAGACGTTTATTGATCTGTACACCACCACACCGCATTGCAATGCATTTATTAGTCACTTATGCAAACGTACAATATGATAATTTCGCAGGTTTCTGCGGTTTTTTAGGGCTGTTATTGCTGCGTGGGATAAATGCACTGTACGACGATATGTGTGCAGCTTTTTTGTTCTACCGCGGTATATAAGCGCATTTTAATGATTCGCCGCAGTTCAAAAGTTTTGCGTAACATATGTGTAGCCGACTGAATATTTTTACGCAAATTTATATACATACAATAATGCAAGGTTACTGTTGTAAGTATACCCTTACAATGGTAGGTTTCAGAGTCACCGGCAGAGAATAAGGTGAAAGATACTTTTGTTATCGATATAAGCTGTAAGGAGCTGCGACCCTCGAAACCCCTCTAATGCTAAATTTATATGAAATCTTTACACATCGATGATCGGTATAAAAAATCAAGATATATTTAAAACATAAATAATTTCGGCTAGTTAAAAATTACCCTGGTTACTAATTTATTAATCTCAATAAAAACACTTGTTACGATATCAAATATAAAAAACAGAATATTTCGACCATTCAAACTGAACTATGATGGAAAAAGTAGATCAGAATATTAAAAATATTATATTATCATATGACGTTATGATTATCTAATTTATTATAATGTAAACGTTAGTAAAATTAAAATACCAATTGCATAATATTTTGGTCCCTTCGCGACTGTACTAAGGTCCGACATAGTTTCTGTAAAAATCACTATTTTTGGCCATTATCATTGAAATAAATTAACAAAGATGAAATTTTTATATTTTACTATTTATTTAAAAAGTCGGAATTATTAAAAAATAATTTTTCAGGTAGTGCATTTACGTCCTACTACCGTCCGGGCATTTTTGGTAGGCACCTGACATTGTACATTAATATTAATATGAAGATAATCGTAAATCAATAACAAAAACTGATAATATGTTGTAGCTTTCGGAACTTTGTAAGGCGATGTGTGTATGTCCACCCGAGTTTAACGACTTTCAGACCCGCTATTATCGTATAGGAACACAATAATTTAATACACAAATACACTTAATTCGATTTGCGCTAGATTTCGAGATTCCGATTAGATTAGACTTATTATGACAATATTAAAACTACAAGTTATAACTGCTTAAGGTTTTTTCTTATATCCAAAAACACGTATTTTGATGGTAGACAAAATATTACGATCATCAACTTTAATGTAGGTTTCTTGTAGAAAATTGTATGTTTTAGTATGTATTTAGTGGGGTCAAAATTAAAAGTCTTATACTAGTTTTCAAATTAGGTAATCTGTATAAGTAATAAGAAAAATATGTAAAAACGATTATTTTTACGCTAAATCTGTAGTTCTCAACAAACTTGATTTTGTTTTTTATTATAATTTAAAAACGGATACTCGTAATGACTATACTTTTTTAAACAAATTTAAACACATTATGTGTTTTAAACACCAATATGATGGAATTATTAAAATATTTTGACTTTAATTTGAGTTATTGATAGAAACTTTAAATGTTTGACTTTTTTTGGTGTATATTACACTTAAGTATAAGAAAATGCTTGTTTGTGATTAAAAACTTAAAAATTTAGTAGAAAAGTCTTCAAACATTTTTCATACAGCATATACATTTATTGAAACAGTCACATTTGTTAATGTAAGCTGTGAAATACCCAGATACCATGCATAACACGTGCGCACCCCTATACTAATCATTTATAATTTAATTTATCCGTAATGGATGTCACAGCAGTAGTTATCTATTCAACTACGAGGTACACTCAACATCTATTATAATATAACAGAACCATTTTTTAAACTTTAAATCGCATAATATTATATCATCATTCAATTTCGCTTACAAATAAAGTTTAGACAAACAGCTTACCAACGTTTACCGAAGTGTTAACTTTCGCGAATAATGTGCTTCTTTTTGATCCCTTCATCGACCATTTTGGGTTTGAATTGTATAATAGTTCGTATTTAGTATTATACAAATTCGGTGCTGGTATTTGTTCGTCTAGTAATTTTTTCTATAAAAGTGGTTTTTCCAGACAAAAATGATTTATAGTATTTATTTTATACACTATATATATATATATATATATATATATATATATATATATATATATACTGCACTATGATTATAGTATAACGTAAATATAATTTTAATAGATCCAGTATTTACTAACCAAAACAGCGTGTGATTGATTATATTGTTTATTTGACCGTTTGGCAGCCATGTTTAATGTTGACTTCACTCTCTTATACTTTCCTGGTCTAGGACAATTCTAAATATTACAACATAAATAAATAGTATTAAATTCTGTTTGAATACATATTAAAATAGGTTTGGTAACAAGTACTTAGAGTCACGTACAAAACAATAAATAATTTATATATATTTTAACATCATTTAACAGCTAAATGGATGGAAATCAATATCTCAATAAACAGTGGACTGAAATCATAGCGGAAATCTATTCAAATTGTATAGGAGACTAACATTTTTAACATTAATGTGAGTGAGGGAACTTAGATGTCACATAACCAAAAAACTGTATATTTTTAGAGGGACTAAATGAATATTTGGGTGGCCAAGACCCCCAAACCTCCCTCCGTTTTCTACCTATGGCTTAAATCCATAAACGTTTTTTTGAAATGAATCATTATCTAACAGCAATGTGGATATTTAAACACCGCAAAAGCTTATATTATAATCAGTTTCAATGATAAAAATATTAAATTTCATAATACTTAAAAATGTATTCTGCCTTAGATATGAAATTAAAAATGTATGGTATCACTTACCAAAATGTAAAAAACTTAAAAACTATATCCTTAAAACTATTATTTTATATCTATATATTTATTAAATGTAATGCATATTTGTAGAATTTATGTTAAACTTATAGATGCGGTATTGCATATAAATCTGTAAGCCAATACAATCAGTACTATTGTTAACTGCAACATCCTTACATCTCTTGTTTGTCTTGTTTAAATGATAATTTTTTTATTGCACTGAGGTTTTTATGTGAGTAAAAACTATAAATTTCCCACCATTGTATTGGCCTAATAGTGTATGTTCGGTGAAAATAGGAACGTTATATCCATAATAATATGTTTAATATCAATTATTTTTAGTGATTTCAAATAATAAATGTTATCGTAAATTTACAATTTACCGAGAAATGGCTGTTTATTGATACAATAATCATTATATTTATATTTTAATAATAAATACAGGGTATTTACCAAACATGAACACCCTCATATTTTGTCCTTTAATAATGAATGTATTCAAATTTTTGAAATTTTAAAATATACTTAAAGATCATATTTTAAATGGGAACTCCCATTTTTTACTGTAAATTATTTAGTAGATACCTTTTCGAAATTCAAATAAATAATTTATCAGTTATTAAAATGTTTATACTAAGAATAATAGCCCTATAAATGGTTTAACAAAAATATAAAATGTATATGATATCAGATATTAATAATATACTTAGGTACTTGAACTATTTTTACCAATTTTAAACAATAGATTAATATTAATTACTTAAAGTCACCATAGTCCACATTCTTCAAAACCCATTATCATGGACCTATTACCGTTAATTCGCAAAGTTAAATAACTCAAAAACTAGTCTTCTGAATTTTGATGTTGATACGTCTTTATTTTCAAAACAATTATTCACTATAAATAAATTGTAGTAAAAAATGAAAGGATATCATATAAAAAAACAGAAGTTTGTATCTTCACAGGACACTTCTTTTGTAGTACACAAAATCTGAAGAATTTGAAAATAATAAATATGATCTTAAGGTAGGTCTATATAAAAATTTCAAAAATCAGATTTTGAGTAAAGGCATTATTAAAGAAAAAGGGGAGATCATGCTTGGTGAATATTCTAGTCTAATAGTATTTGCTTTCGATCTACATAACGTTATATTCTTTGCGTTCAGAAACTTTTCAATAAATCGAGTCTGTAAACGAGATTTAAGTTCCCGATACCAATAAAGTCATTCCAAAGTCTGAATCGGAACGAACTAGGGGCTGCAGGTGCTACGGTACTGTGAATATCTAAAACAACACAGCTACAATTCAAAAAATTTATTTTTTTTTTAATAAAAATCGATTTAATTCATGTTTATTTTTGTAATTAGCTGAATACTTAATAAATCAATATGGGAGCATATTTTTGGGGGACAAACTTAAAAATAAATGGCATTTGTGCATTTTAAGCTAGCTGAATGCAAAAATTATAATTCAATCATCTCATACAAATAAATTAAGTTGTGGAAGTTTTTTTCTAGCTGGTGTGCGAATTATCGTTTTGAAGAAAGTTATAACGTAATATTAATTATATTAGTTTTATTGTAATTATAAGTTATACTTCGTTTTCGATCAACAAGTCCATATGTCTAAGACTCAACTTTCGTTTTCGAATATTTTGTAGTTTAGGCCGCACCAGTTTGAGCTTTGGAACTGGATAGAATGACGAAGGTATGTTGTAGGAGCCCGGCCCCGGACCGGAGTCTTTTTCAGCTTTTGTAATTGCAGTTTTCTTGATCGTGTAACTTTTCATACGTTCCAAAAATGCGTAGTTGGTCGTGGTCTGTGGAGCATAATACATTTTATATTTATATATTTATTTTTTCAATGATATAATCCTATGATAATCTAAATATTTTGTAATTTAGGCCGCACCGATTTGATCTTTGGAACTGGATAGAATGACGAAGATATGTTGTAGGAGCCCGGCCCCGGACCGGGGTCTTTTTCAGCTCTCGTAATTGCAGCTTTTCTGAGCGGGTGCCTTTTCAAACGTCCCAGAAAATCGTAGATGGTTTTGGTCTTATCGAGCATAATACATTTTATATGTATATATTTATAAATATATTTTTTAAACGGTATAACAATAATATACTTTATTTTGTAATGTCGGCCTCATCGGTTGAATCTCTGGAGCAAGGCCGATGGGTCCAATATTGATGAAGTCAATCAGTTTTAAAGGCAGTCTCGAAAGGTTCGTGGGGGTGTGGCGTTTAAATGTTTTGGTCAAAAACTGTAAAAAGATCAGAAAAAAATATATTCTATCCAGGTTAAAAAAACAGCAATGACTGAATTCTTTTAAAATATAATATTTAATTATTTATTTATAAAAATATAAACTTTAGCCGTACAAAGGATTTTTGCGGTCTCTGCAGAGGTTTTTTCCATTGTTCTTTGGGGGCCTGATGACGCTTCTTGTCATTCGCAGTCGGATTGCAATCGAATGCGGAACCTTCGCCAAAAACCTGTACACATTACACCAGAGAAAATAACATTACAATTTATGTATAATGTTATAATTTTGTCATTCTTTAAGCAAACGGTGAGATTGCAGGTTTTACGTGACATTTAAATCATTTAATGTACCTACTGTTGAAACTTTAAAGTCAACTTATATGGTAATATTTTGTGTCAAACGAAACATCGTGTTAAATTTAGTATGTTCGGGTGAGCACATTGATGTGTTATAAAGTATACAAATTAATAAATTAATAATGTAAAACTTGGCACCTGTTATTTTTTTTTAACCAATGTTATTAAAAAAATGGTTAAAAAAGGTTTTTTCTTATACCTGTAAATATTCCAATCACCATATTTAACAACCTATGTACTACCTACACTGATTATACTTTTACACAGTTACCTATACTATAATAATATATACGACCATATATTGCACTTATAATGATTTTTTTTTTTAATTTCGTATCACTTAAGAATGACTATGTATGATTTATTTAAAATTCGTGAACTAAACTTTTTTGGAATTAGAGTCTATACACTAGGTTGGCCACGAAATTCACGATGTTATATTATTTTTTGTACCTATACAACCCGAATTTATTAAAAAAAAAAAAAAAAAATAGATTATAAATTCACAACTTATATCCTTTTACCAAAATAACGTGATAACATATACGAAGTAATATAATATAGATCGCGGTGGTCGCGTGTACTTGGCGTAGCTTGTCCTTAAAAATTTTGCTGCGGCGTTGTTCAGCTCTGGTAAACTTCGCGACGACGGCTGCGCGTCCCAAGTGACTTCTCCGCAATGGCATTGTACCTCTGGCAGCCGTGTACTGGAGTGAGTTCCCCAGCTATATACGACACAAACACACAAGAAGGATTCGAGTTAAGCCCTCATACTTTCGGGTCAGATGAGGTTATTATATAATTTAGGAATGATAACCGTAACGCGATGTTTCCAGTTGAGTGCAGGATAGTATTTGTTGGGGCTTATTTCCATATCGGATCGACTGATTTTGGCGATTCGCACGTCGGATACCAGAAACGGTGCCCGGTTTTCTATATCATTTTACGGATAAAACAAAATATACGATGAAAATTTTAATATTATAAATACGGAGTGATCCATTTAACGAAAGCCACCAAGTATATTTCATAAAAACGTTTCTGTTACATAATTATAGGTCATCCAAAACAACACACATATTTGGAAAATATTATATTTTTTACTATTTTTTTTGAAGATGTTTACCTTTTTGAATAATTACATACATTTTTCATTTAATATTCAGAAACAGAATATTATTCGAAAGAGTATTACGGTCTATATAAATTCACTTTTAAGAAAGTAGTTTATTAGGTAATTATAAGTATTTGAAGTTTTGATAAGTGGAATAGTGGATAAACATTTTGCGATGTGCCTCTGTTTAGTATCTACCACTCTACTCTACACATTTAAACTTTAAAGTTTAAATACTTATAACTCATAAATTACTCGTCCAAGATTCGATATTTATACATCGAAGTAGGTACTCTAAAAAAATATTCTGCTTTGGAAGAAAAAATTAAAAATGTATGTTGTCATTTAAAAAAAAATAAAAATTAAAATAGTAAAAAATATGTTAATATTTGAAAAATGTTGTTTTTAACAACTTAAATTTTGTAAAAAAAATATTTTCAAAAACATTTATTGTTTTTGAAACGATGAGTGTCTTATGTCAAATGAATCTACCACTTTATTATGAAATATTGTTTATCATTATAATCAACGTAAAGTGTAAATATAATTTTTTGGCCGTATGACATCAGAGCCAAACATAATATAAATAAAAAAAAACAAATAAATATAATTAGCCACAATATTAATATTTTATAATATAAATAATATATATACTAAGTAAAATAATAGAATTATAAATATATATAAAAATTTATATTGCAATGTACCAATATGTATATTATTTCGTATAATTTGTTACGAAGTAGTTATACTATAGGTACACTACCTTAAACTGATAATAATAAATATTAAATACAATTAGAAATAGTATTAACTTATATATTTATATTATAAGCTATTAATAAATTTGTTGATAATGATTGTATGTTTGGTATTTTTGACGATACAGTTCTAAATTAAAGTTTAGTCAAAAATTGAGTACCCGATACTTAAATGAATTTATACGATACTAGTTATTCTTCGTATATTGTTTTGGCAATATAATATATTTAATGTATCAGAATTAAACGTAAAATATTGTATTTAGTGAGTATCTGATGCTCGAACAAATGGAGGAGGGACGATTTAATTTTTTAATACATCTCTTGATATGGAAAGTATTTGTCATTTTCATGCAAAACATTGATTAAGTGCATGCATTTGTTGTATAATAGTAATATATATATATATATATATATTACTTTATTTTATCTAGTGATGATTATTTTACATTTTTATAATTACAAATACTTTAAAATGTCCAAAACATTCAAACCAAATAAAACTCGTAAAAAAAACATTGGATTTATTTGTGTAGTACACCTAGCTGTGTACTCTCCGTGTATACCATCACACATTGCTATAATCGGAAATGTGATGGCCAGCAAGTCAGCAGAACTCGTGTCTGGAACACAATTACTGATATACCAATCAATGATATTAAAATCGTTTGTATCAAAAAAAAAAAAAAAAACAACAATTAAAAATTATTAGGATTTCCATATGCATCGAATGCCTAGTTGACTTAATCACTTAACATACTATCGTCCAGAAATGCGCAGATTTCCAAGACATACAAAATATCATATCGATACCAAACAACTTAAAAGAAGTTTTCAATGAAGACAACAGCACACAAGTCCTATATTTCATTACTTAAATTAATATTGCAGATAACTTTTGAATGTACTAATAATCTGTATATTATTATATCTTAATTTTAAATTTTAATTATCACGTGTATATATACATATATAATGTACTCAAGGTTAAGAACTTCAGATATTAAAGCCTAAAAAAATTCAAAAAAAACGTGAAAAAAAACAGAGGCTAAGTTCCCAAATAAAAGGTAAGGGATAATGTGTTATCGTTTTACTGTCTTCCTTCAAATACGAAATTCAATATAGTCAATGTAAGTATAATAATTATGCACACATTAATTATGATAAAATATTATACTATCATGTTGTTATATTATAGCGGAATGTGTGAATTATGATAACCTTGTTAAATCTGGCACAATAATAATAATAATAATAATAATGCTAATAATGTGGAAGAGCTGTTCTGGTTTTTGGTAATCTGCGTTTGATCGCCAAATTATGATTCATCCTAGAAGAGCTTTAAAATTACCACCGTGACCCAAAGGTTCATGTGTTTTTTGAACCGACGTGGTCTCCGAACAATAAACTATTATATGCATATTATTTTAAACATTTATGTGTTTATAGTCTATATATATATATATATTTTTTTTTAACTATGTTAATGAGATTATATCGATCTATCCCTTGGACCATCAGTGTATTTATTTTTTCGTAAATGTTAAGCGAAGTCTATTTATACAATACCAATTACGTATGCATTGAAATTAAAGATTATTTTTCAGAACACTTCAAAATAACCATTGTTAATTTAATTAACACCGTCGATAAAGAAACCCGTTTACTTCTGCAGTAAATACGATATAATTATATTGGTACGGAAAAGTCTGGTACAAAATTACCCAAAATCGGCAGGTACATTAACCGTAAGTACATAATCTATTATCATGTACAAATTAATTCCCATCTACATATTGAATTTCTAAAATACTAAACGCCATAGGTACACTGTTTATATTGCCGAAGGAATTCATTGTACGTGCATTGTACACTATATTATATTGTTGTTAGAATTCGATGTATAAAATAATTGTAGTTTGATGTTTATTAGTTTTTTTGTAAATGTAATACAGTTTAAAGTTCAGAAATTTGTAAACCAACTTATGTTTGTGAAAATAAAACACAAGTTTGCATTACCCAAACATATGTGGTAATAGTTTTTATATGAACACCTTAAATTGAAGGTTAGAAAAATAATAAGATTTACAAAATATTAACTAGCTTCAAAATTTTAAAACAATAATTTTACTCATCTATTGTATGTGCAAAAAATATTTTATTAAAACAAGTATATCATAATTATATACTTAATAGTTAATACAATTATTATTAGGTTTTCATTAAATCTGAGAAAACTAATAAAATATTTATGTTTTACTAATGCGTTTAGCTTAAATTCACTTTAGATATAACGAAAATCAGCATTATAGAAAATTAAAATATTTATTAAATGTATATTTATTGTAGTGTCTTCTTAGAAATGTAAATTTATGATATTCTTGAATTGATAAAATAAACCCCAGGTTTTCTGCATGACTAACACAGTGAATTTGCATTATTTAAATTCATATCTAATATATAATCAATATGATTAGGTATATTTTTGTTGTTATTTGATTACATTGTATACCAGATACCTACTTGTATTATATTGGTTTAATTATTATTTTCTGCTGATTTCGTAGTCAATACTAGGTTATTAACGGTATACTAATAAGCTAAATTCAAGTTAATTTTGTATACTATACCATCAATTAATAAGATGGATAACTTTTACCAACTTATGTCGACAACTTTGACAAATTTATCACACTGTCATCACTAAACAAAATCGTGCAGTATAGAACAATATTTGGTATTCTATACTTGTATATTTTAGTCGAGTAAATTAGTCTATTTTTCTTTCTAGAGATTAACTTCAAACCCAACCGACACGTGACGGGTAGATTCAAAAACGTAATCTCAATTCTCAATACCATTATTGTAGCTTTTCAACTCGTTTAATTGATTTTTAAATTTAAACCACATCCATTCGTGTATATTAATTAATAATTATATGTCTATCATTAAGTACCTATTTCAACTTAAGTATATAATAATATACTACGTGACACGGTTATAACTGCAACCATACATTAAGTTCAACGATGAAGATTAAATTAAATATTTCGAACGCGTGATCCGGAATTTTATTAACATTTTTTTACTGAATAAAGGTAATAATATTACGCTTATTTTTCAAAAATTAAAATTAAAATATTGTTTTTTGTTCAAACAACAATTTCTTGAATAGCATCTCACTCTATCATTTTGAGTTTGAATTTGAATTAAATTATTTGTTTTCAACAACTTTGACTAATGGTTTTTTTTATCTTAAAAATTGACTTATTGTAAGTGGGTTTAAGTTTAAATTTAAACTTTTTTGTATATAAGTATAGGTACTTACTTAAAATTGATCGTATTTTTAACAGTCCATCTACAATTTCACAAAGTTTGATGTGAATTCGTATACATTTTTATTTTAAAAACTTAGATGTGGTGTTGTAATTACAAAATGACATGGAACTTTATACAATTGTAGATAGGCTATAAAAACACAATAAATACAACATGCATATTATTATTAATCGAAATTTAAACTCACTCGTAACATACGAGTAATTATGGTCGTAAGTCGATTTTTAAAATAGATAAAAACTTTATAAGTTAAAGTTATTAAAAAAATCAATTTAATTCAAATATGAACTGAAAAAATGTGAGGGGGTTCAAACAGTTTGTTTTGCTGTGCATTAGTGGACATTTTTTTAAAAATTAAAATCATTCAAAAATAAGTGTTGCATAATTTTATAAAGTCCTATAATATGCAGTAAAAAAAAAAAATACTTGTAAAACGCAGGGACCTCGTTTGAAATATTTTGCGTTTTCGTCGAACACATTTTATATTATTATTATGTGCGTGTATAACGATCGGACTGAATTTTTTACTCACGTTTCGGGAAGTTTCGATTGCGGTACGGGCCGTCGTTATAGTAATAGGCCGGCGACACAAACTCGCAACGACGACTGTTCACCGGAAATCTGGCCGCTTCGCAGTACATATTTTTATTTGCCTCGTAGGTATACAAGTCGTCGACACTGCATAATAATATATAGATCACTCGGTACGCCGTGATGTTTAGATCGAGGCGATCGATATGCGT
Organism: Pentalonia nigronervosa; assembly: GCA_014851325.1. Taxonomy (NCBI): domain Eukaryota; kingdom Metazoa; phylum Arthropoda; class Insecta; order Hemiptera; family Aphididae; genus Pentalonia; species Pentalonia nigronervosa. Next base: position 57,277 of record JACXSJ010001723.1, on the reverse strand, counting down.
TTTTTTTCATTATTATAACAATAATAAATAATGCGGCTGTCGATGTACGTATAGTAGACATTATTATGATATTATGTATGCGGCGAGACTTCGTGATCGGACGTTATAAAGATATTCGGCGGGCGGCGGGAGAGGAAAATGAATCGGCGGGTGTACGCGATATAATGCCGGCGAATAATAACAACACGATACACCGCAGACGGTACACAATTTAAACTTAAACTTTATTGTCCAATAACATAAATACGACATTATAACAAAACACGCGTAATAATATCATTATTATTATACGCATAAATATAATAAAATAATAATAATAATGTAATAAGGTTATTATATTATCGTTTCATTACATCTACATTCAAGCATGCAGCCTTCAAACAAACGTTCGACTTTATATAGCATTACTATGTACGTGTATAAATATTATGTAGATTAACATGAGCACGGCGACGAATATATGTGTTATTATATACGCGTTATGCGAGAAAACCTCATATTATATTGTCGTTCGGGGTAAAAACGACCGAATCGGAAACGATTTACGCGCCGAGCGCATAATATTATTACAGTAACATAATACTATTATTATTATTATTATTATTGTTGTTGTCGTCGTTGTGTTATTATCTGGCGAGTGATATACGCGCGACGGCCGAAACACAAAAACAGATTCAAAACGAAAATATGGTTTAAAAAACTAGCGAAAGCAAATAATAACTCTTCCGATAGCAACAATTATTATTATTATTGCTTACCTATCGTGTGTGTACTGTGTGATACGTTTGTGGCGCCCGTGCCCACGTGACCGTAAGTCGATTATCCGTGTCAGTTTGTAGTACGGTCGAATATAAAAAAAAATGAGAAACGCAAACACGTTGCACGATTCGGTAAAATTGTACGTTTCAGAATGCATTATTATGCATGGTATAATATACACAAGCGTGAAGTGATGACAAATATTATGTTAGCGATGTCATTAGGTATAATACGATTTGAATTGAATCGATACCAGAGCTCGTGTCAAAGGCAGTTAAGAGTTATATGACTATATTGTCCGTATATTGACCACAGTACTATATTATTAATGATTATCACGACTTGTCTATCTACTTGGTAAATATTTTTATTCCAGCATTGTACATTTGCACTTTATGGCATTTTTAATTGTATATTTTGAATATTACACGCCGTGACCTTTTATCGCATAAACCTATATTGTATATGTATATAGTAAACAATTATATACTAAATAATGTTTAGACCGTATCAAACGATAGAGCATTTAAATATTATAATTCGTCATGCTTCAATTTTTTTGTGCATATAATAGAGTATACATTATCGGTATTGCACTATGTATATATTATATTACAGTAAAAAGTGTCTGCAACGTATATTTTTACAAGACCGTACAAAGTGTCCGAGTTTCGAATTTTAAGCAATTGACCGTATAAAGTGACCATTTACTCGGTAAATCGGACTGTTGAAAGTATACGAAGGTAAACGTATTGTACTTGTATTATAGTCACACAACAGTTGAGTTTTTCAAAATTTAGGCTTTCAGGGTTTTTATTAATATTTCTTATAGAGAATAAAATGTGCTACCACCTAACCTTATGTGTATTATAATAAATTGCGCGATTCCACTCAAACCGGTGCAAATATTTTTAAATGTCACATTTCTAATCGATATGTTTGCTGTCTCAAATCTTGTCCTGACTCACAAACGTTATAATTCATACCACGATTAAATATCTCGAATTGTAACACTATTCATGAACGATTTGTTTTTGTTTGATATTAAATAGAATGACATCGATTGTACAAAAAAATTATATATATATTATAATTATTTTAATTATATTTATTTGTGAACAATAAAAAATTTCCTACTGGGTTAGGCAGAACAAAAAAAAAATTGATAGTTTTAGTCATGTTAATTTTTTTTTTATAAATTTTCCAATAAGAATAGGAATATTAGCCCAATGTATTCATAATTATAATTACATTATTATACATCTATTATAATAATAACATAAGTCAAATGAAAATTATATTTGTAAAGCATAAAGACATACAGTTTATTTGAAGAATTATCAAAAATTAACTTTTCATTACAAAAAGTTGGATTTTTTAAGTTGTATCACTATATGCTTTCAGCGGTGTTAATGCCGGTTATTATTTATTATTATGTAGGTAAGAAGTGTTATTTGCACGGAGTAAATATTTTTTTTCTTTTTTGAAAATATTTTATAATGGATTCAAATTATATAAAAACAAATTGTTTTTATAAACATTAATACTTTTTGAGATAATTAATGCTTATACTGTTAAAATAAATGATTGTGTTTTCTCAACTGCGTGACTCAAATAAATTAAAATAATGATTTCTACTTGTATTGATGATAATAATAATAATTAGGGTCCGGAGTTCAATGTAAAGTTCGTTTTTTAAGAGAACTCTAGAAAAATGTATTCTATGAGTGCATAATTTGATTCATGTATCACATACTTCAGAGTGAATATTTTATTTTGCATTTTTCAGTCATTTTGAATGCATATATTATTCAAGTTTTTAATGAAAAATTTGCTATTTTGAAATGTCTCGACTGTCGAATATGTTGTGTACTCCAGCGTACAGACAACGTTGTAATGAATTAGGATTTTGGATGTTAAATAAATATATTATAAACTGATTTAATACAATTATAATAGTTGAACGTAGATTTGAACATAATGTTAGTTTTTGATTTTGGTAATTTTAGAGTGAATAATACAGCTTAAGATGATTATGATCGCCGATAAAAACCGACACTGATGCAATAATGTCATTTCAATTTTTGATAGAAAGGGCAAAGTTTTCACCAGCCCATATAACTGAACAAAAAAAAAAAAAAACAGAACGCATCGCTACCACTTCTACTTATATTTTTATTTCGATACAATTCTCGTTTTACATAACTTTACACGTATGAGGCAAAAGTAGTCTCATTTAAGAAAAAAAAAAATCGCGAAAGAGCTAAATAATTATGGTCACTATCTTAGTGACGTTATTTTATATTTTTGTAGAGGTGTCTAACTTTGTGAATTACAACATGAAAAATGACTACTAAACCTTATTGAAAATCGAAACATTTTAAATCGATGCCTTCTGTTATAAACTTTTTTGGAAATTATGGATAAATTTAAGAGTAATCATTTTGTTTTTAGAATTTTTAAATTATAGTCTATACATTTGAGGTAAAAAACTATAAATATTAATTATTATCATGTCAAAAGTGTTCTTGTGCTTACACACTATTATATATTCCTCAAAATTATAAAAATTATAATCGGCTATTTCACCAACAATCGGCTCAACAATTAGACTGATTTTACAATCAGACAGGGGTAAATGCTCACCTCATCCTTCCACCTCAAATGATGCCACTGATGCATTTTCAATTTTTTTATCACAATTATGTAATTTAAAAATGATTGAATTTCCTTCAAAATTAAAGTACGTTATATTAAATTAATGTTCTGTAATAAAATATATTGTTAAATAAATAAGAAAATTTTTAAAAGTATTATTAAAGGCATGTTTTTAGAGAATTTTGGCTGTAATTTTTAGAATAGTTTTTGATCATTTCTAAGGAACTTAAATCTAAAAAATTTACGTATTTCATGCCTGGTTGTCGACAATAGCAATATTATAAAAAATTATTTTTATCCGTTAAAATTATATAAACATATGTAGTACTCACGCGTGTGTAATACATATTATATAATATATATATGTATATACACAATAATGGCGTATTACCTATTTGAATGTATTTTATGCGATATACAATGTGTGCTTCTGTAGGTGGCGTCTCGCGTATAAAATCGGTTCAACTATTTATAATACAATTTAATTATTACGTATACAATAATGTTAACAATATACTTTATTTTTTATTATTATTTATTGTTATTGTCTAAAATATTGCTGTTCCTATTATTACACACACGCGTGATATTGTAATTTATATTGTACACTAATATATTATTACGATTTACACGTTTGTCGTATTGATTATATAACTACGATTTCTATCGCTGGGATACAAACAACAAGAAGATCGTCGTCGACAACAATAATATTAATAATAATAATATGAAACAATAAAACAATGAAACCTAAAAATAATGTAGGTAAAAATAATAATTATTATGAGAATAATAATAATATTATGACGTACCACTGTAGCAGCGGTAGCGAATCACGCTTGCAGGCAGAAACTCTATAATAATACTTAAACGGTGTGTATAAAATATAATTCATTCAACTTATAATATTTATTGTTATTATTGTATGGTCATTATACACGTTCGAAATGAGATCTCGAGGCTGTTCGTTTTCGACCGTTTACATACGAATATACATTTGAGCGGGAACGTTTAGTTTTTATACATTTGATATTATAACATAATAGAATACGTGACATAAAACGAAATAACACTAATGAATAATGATAACATATTACAATATATAATGTAACAATAAATGAACCCTACGAAGGCAGTGGGATACATGTTATAATGATATCGTATATAATATATATACTATTATGTTTCGTTATTCGATATAATATTTATGGTCTAAGTGACTGCACAGCAGCTTGGGTTTTCACTTGGGTTGCAACAGTGTACATTTTCACAAATTATCTGCCGCGACAACATTAAAAATATGCAATAATAATATAATGTCGAGGTTATCTTCCAAGACAAACGTACATAAATATGATACTTATATAAAGTTTTTTTTTCCTGTATTGTTGTCATCGTCGTCGTTGTTATTAACACATAACTACGAAGTTATCCATCCATCGTAAGACTCTTATTATTTCAGAAAACTCTAAGGAATCTTTCACATAACTTCAAATCGTTATAAAACCACATTTTTGGAGAATATTGTTTCACTATTATTTATCGTTGTCAATTCTTATGTTTTTTTTTCGTTTGAATGACAATGAATTGTTTTTAATTTCATATTCCAAAAGAGAATATAGATTAAGTATTTCAATCTGTACAAATTTCAGATGAGTGGTTTATTAGTTAAAAATATTTAAATTTTAGACGAGTAGAGCAATATTTTGAAAGATATCGTAACCATGATCTACTCATCTTATTAACATTAAATAGTTATAACTCATAAGCTATTCGTCAAAAAATTTGATTTCAATACATTAAAATACCTATTCCAAAATTTTTCTGCTTTGAAATGAGGAATTAAAAATTCATGTTATCATTAAAAAGAATTTAAAATAAATTAAAAAAAAATAAAAAAACATACTTTTTTTTGAAAAATGATGCTTTTACAACTTAAAAGTTAAAAATATTTTAAATAATGAGTGTCTTACCTTAAATGGATCACTCAGTATAGTAATCTACAAGTTACGACGGTTTTTAATATTATTTTTAAAAATTATTTTACGGTTACTTCAATTTAATAATCGCATTGCTAATGTTCGATGGCGTCACATAGAATAAATCGTATAATACGGAAATCAAAAATGAAGACCACGCGGCATATTCGTATTATATCTATAAGTGCGATAAAAATTTAACGATAATCGAGATGAACCATGGAAGCTGGCACCTCAAAGGACGTATATTTTATTATATTAAATATATAAGTGAGCTGCGACGATGTGATGAAGGCCTTTAACTTAAAATTTATTCAGATTTGGTCGAGTTCTCGCTCGTCTAAATTAGTGTTTGGGGAATGTCCGTTATAATTCTATTTCACGACAACCGCGCGTCGTTGTATTTTGTGTATGATAATATATTAATACCTACGGGCAAATGCCGCCTACGTTTCCGGAGGAATTTCTAATCTGACGAAGTTTATAAACTAATATAATAGACCGCGTACAACATTCTAATACGACGTGAATATAATAAATGTACAACATATATACTTATGAGATCCGATTCGACCGAGAAAATCAAAATTCCAACAATCACTTTTCATCTCCCTTAAAATTTATTACGAAGGTACATCAATATCGGTACCTACGTAGACAATGAACATCGCGACCGTTCCACATTGGCGTACACTTCGGTTAATATCCGTAGGTATACTGACGACAAACAAGACTGGCTGAGTTGAAAAATAACTTTAAACGGATTGAGTTCAAAACGAAATAGTAACCGGGTTGATCGGATTTCTGTGCGATTTCGTAGGCTAACAAGAAAATATTAAAAGTAATACCGTATTTTTGCGTAAACTTTTCAATGGCTTTAAGAACAGCACAAAAGTGAAATTATCTTAGGCTGAAAACCGATAAAATAAACTGTATGGCGCACTGCACGAATTGAATTAAAACATGAATGTCTTACGCCGAGCCCCGATCCGTCTAACGGCGGGTTAGACGGGACGGTAAACTTGCTTGTTGATCAAGAGTACTAAATCGTCAACGTCGGTTATCTTTTCCGTCCGTTTTTCATTTTCATTCGTATAATAATATATATATTTTGCGCGTCTAGCGTTGTATTATTATGGCACTCGGAGTGATTATTGAATTCTGTTTTAGCAAAATTTCATTCGAGTGCGTTGCCTAACGTCCGCAGCATAAGCGTTAGCACGTGGTATGCAAATGCACGCCTCGCGGCACACGATCTTCTTTTTTGTAGTGGTTGTATGAACAAAGTCCTAAAAAAACTCTTTAAAAAAAAAAAAAAATAAATAAAACCAAAACCAAAACATTTAAGTACGATTGTTTACGACTCAATTATGCGAAAAGAATTATCAAACTATACCATATACTCGTATCCAATAAACACGTGTTTAAAAAAATATGTTTTCATTTTTCGACATAAAAAAAAATGTCGAAAACCCTATAATTTTCATTTTTTTTTTTTTTTTTTAATAAAAAGCACACTAATATTTATAATGGCAACGCCTAATAAATATTATCGAGGCGATGGTATGACTGTTTATTTGGGGGGGAGGGGGCGTTTTTTTATCAGCCGCATACCAAATTTTGCGCGCGCCTATGGTCCACAGTAACGTAATACATTGTGTTACAGACAAAATGGCTTAATCGTATAAGTCGTATTATGAATTTTACAGTCTACGAGTCCTATGTATGTACACAACGCGTGCGCTGTATACGAGACGGCGGCCGAGTGATGGTGGACGGGTGTTGCGGGCGTCGGGGGTCACACGAACGAGTTCTCGCACTTTGTCGGGCAGAACTGCACCACGGAACCGGCGGAACCTTCGGCGACGTGCGTCTCCCTGACCGACGACGACTTGACCGGCCGGTGAGAGGGCGGCTGCAGCCTCTGAGCCGCGGGTCGCTGCTGCTGCTGCTGCTGCTGCCGCTGCTGCTGCTGCTGCCGCTGAGCCGTCTGCTGCTGCAGCTGAGACCGCGCGGCGTGCACGTATATGGCGCCGATGGTCTTGCGGTTGCGGTTGCCGTTGTCGTTGTTGTTGTTGTTGTTGTTGTTGCGCTTGAACGCGGCCGCGGTGCCGGCTCGGCCGCCGCGCAGGTACCTGACCGAGTTGCTGTAGTCGAACGCTTGGCAAATCTTGCCGGACAACAGGGCCCGGTAACCGTCCCTGAACCGGTGGTTGAAGATGGCGTACAGCAGCGGGTTGATGGACGAGTTGGCGGCGCCCAGCCACTGCGCGACCGGCAGCGAGGCGACCGTGTAGCTCTCGACGGCCGGCGGCAGCGGCCAGAACTTGATCAGCGAGAACGCCACGTACAGCGGCAGCCACGACACCGCGAACAGCACCACCACGTACATGATCATGGTGATCACCTTCATCTTGGACCGCTGCACCATGTTGGCGCCGTTGTGCATCGGCTCGCCGGGCACCTTGCGCCGGCTCACCTTCTGCCAGATGAACATGTAGCACACGGCGATCACCGTCAGCGGCAGCACGTAGCACAGCAACAGGTTGGCCAGCACGAAGTACAGGTTGCCGCTCTCCACGGTCGGCCACGATTCCAGGCAGATCTGCAACAGCAACCGCGACAATTTATTATACCGCCGTTTTGTTATTATTATTATTGTTGTTGTTGTAATTGTTATCGTCTGAGGTGGGGGGAGGGAGGGGCTAACTGTAAATGCATTTTTAGTGCACGGTAATCTGTTTAAAAACTGGCTAAAGCGTATTAAAGTGAATATTTGATCTAGTCGAGTTATTAAATTAATTGGAGAACAAACCACCTAGCTGTGTAAAACATAAACTATTTTTTATAAATTTTATATTTAATTGTTTTGCTAGTTAGTGCGTACGTTTTACCGTGATTTATTATATCACGTCGTATCGAAAATTACGTTATTGAGAATAACAGAGATAATTGTATATACAACTAAAAGCTTGAACGAACAATTATAAATGTAAAATATATGATATCGTCGATCCAAACAAAATAAAATCGATTAGGACGCACTTCTCTCTTCGAGTTCATTAAACAAGTAATATAATATATAACTAAGCAAGTGTGTACTCTATTGCATCAATCTAATGGTTTTCTATGTGATCGAAAAAAGAAACATATAACACAATAGCCAGATGGCTATTAAATAGTGTATATTATATTAGTGTGCATAATAAATAAAGTTACGTATTGTATGAAACTATGATATATATTTTGTAATCATATTATGCAATTTTAATATAAACAATATATTATTAAAACTCTGTAGACACCCGCTTATATTGTAGACATTCCGCCCAATATATTATACATCAAATTAGGGTTAATCTGAATATAAATTTATTACATGGCTGTATACACTGTATTATATAAATATGTGACATTTTGCATAAAAAATGATAGTTTAACTAACATCAGTTTTTACTTAAAGCATGGGAAATATTTGCAACATGAAAACAAATAGTAATAATATGGTCTAAAATATTTACAAAGAATATAATATAATATATATCTAGATTCTAAAAGATAAAATAATATGTACTTAGTTGAAATAATATATTATGCTAAAACATTGTTAAAATATAAAATATTATGAAGTATAGAATTTTTATTAAATGCATTTTTTGCACAGTAGCCCTATAGATCCGATGATAAAAAATAAAGTGTAAAATTGAATCGTAATTTTCGATAATTATTATCGAAAGTACTGATATTATAAATCTTTAGGCGGTTTATATTTGAAAGTCAGCATGTAACGACCAGAAACACGAACGTTCAAATGTGAAACACGCAATCAACGAAAATCCTACATACGTATATGCAATTAGGATCGTTTTATTATTTATTCTCTTGTCCGACTTTAATATAATATTATGACCTCCTTTAAAAAGCGGAAACGTATTTTTTCTTCTCGTATTACAATTTTTATCAGTATTTTTAAGTCGCAGTAAATATTGTAATTTATCTATAAATTATTATTTATATAAGTATACTTTCTATAATATTGACCGCAAACGTTTACTCAACGTAATTACTTTTTTTCGCTAGTCATCGGAGGTTATACAATCGACGCAAAATAATGCGGATCTTAAATATTGATAAAGTGTACATTAAATCTGTATATATTTGTTGTAATGGTGTACGTTTAAAATAGCTTACAGAAAAACTCAAATCTTTTAAAAAAATTTAAACTAATTTAAACGTTAAATTAAATTAATCTTGATGTGTAATTAATAAATTAATGAATAGTCAATTAATAATAAACTTTATGTACGTACCAAAACTACAGATTAATAATCCAAATATAGTATATAGGTATAGTTATAAACATTAGTGCTTTTAGGAAAAATATTGAAAAGACCAAATGTGTCACTGAAATTATTAAAAAAAATATAAATGTATCATTATGGTGTATGATCTATAATAAAATTACCATAATTTTATATTTAATTAATAACTGTCAAGTGCGATATGATATCAAATATTAAATAAAAAAAGTAATATTAATTATTGATTAATTACAAACATGATGAAATAGGTATATTATGATCAAATCTTGAAAATCAACATATTATATCATGGGCGCTAATCAGAAAAAATTTCGGAGACTAAAACTAAGCAATAAATATAAACCGGAAACAGGAAAAGTGCTGATACTGCAGTCAAATGATTAAAATGGATGTATATATTTGAAAGCAATTATAAATCACTGCATTTGAAAAACAATTATGAGCCATTGTTAAAAATGAGCAATATATTTTAAGTTAAAATTTCGCTTAGCTAATAGATTTTATATAAAAAAAAAACGAGTCAGGAAAGCTTATTTTACGACTGAGCTAAATTTCCGGATTTTAAACGTATTTTAATACAATGCAATAAACTATGATTCCAAATAAAATTTAATAATAATTTAGTATCCTTTAGATCTTGGTACCTATTTTTTTTTTTAATATTGATTAGTTTGAATCTATATCTTAAATACTAATATTTTGATAATTGTTAATACAGGCTAGTACGAATTTACTTTGAATACAACCGTTATAAAATGATTTATTTATTATATTTACCATATGATGACGTACAAGTGGATAATTGTTCGCGTAAAAAAAAAAAAATCACATCGATTATAGTTGGAGTTGCTACAGTTTGTGTTGTCTTTCACAATTCGAGCACGAAACATTCCGTAAATTAAAATCTTTACGTTCCAGCAAATCATATTCGTTCGGCTTAAAATAAACATTAATAAATATAGAGGTAATATGTATTCGTGAGGCTGTAGAAATAAGTCCATGGGATTATGAACGTAAAGAACGGGTCAGGATGTATAGCATCAGCTGTACTGGCCAGACCATCGTTCAACCCCAACAAAAGAAATTCTAGATGTGCCACTGCGGGGTAAGTATAAATTATGTTATATAATTTCAAAATATTAATGTAGCGGTAAATATGTAATACGTATTTTAACCGTCGTCTGTCATGATTGTACGTATTAAGGTATTAATAGCAACTAGCACTGACAGTCTACTATTACATTTACGAAATATGTGTCGTACTAATAAAATAATAAACAATCTAAACTATGAGGTGAAGTTGTGTAGATACGCAGACGAATACTATTCGCAAGTCGATTAAAATTAATTATAATTATTATTATTATTATGGTGATATTGATTGCCTAACAAACGTTTTAAAAACGCTTGCCAAGTCAGAGATCGGCATATAAACATTCTTGATTTTTAATTTTTAGAAATGTATTAATTGTATGTAATATGTATGTATTTTATGATAATATGATTAAACCAAAATTGTACTTTAAGGAAATTATTAATTGCAAATTAATTTATTAAGAAGATATTAGATATAGTAGAATATAGTAGGTAGAATATAATTGGTTTGAATTTAAGAGGTGTTAAAGTAATTTTGCTTGTTTTATTTATTAAACTTGATAACTTGGTAATAGAAAAATGAAACTCAATAATAATGGATAGTGAGTAATTAAGCTAGCTTTAATATATTAGAGAGATCCGATATTTCACCCAAGTGCTATGACAATTTGAATCCAGAATAACGTCGATGTGAACAGACCCGCAAAAAAAAAATCATTTTCATTTAATGAATTAGATCTCCAAAACGGGGAGACGAGATCGGATTTTGTTGTTTGAGATCTTGTTAGATTCACATTGACTAGAAGAAGTGCTGTGAAGATTTTTAGAACATTATCTTTAATAGTTAATTCAATACAGAGTTTTAAAAAAAATTAAAACCCATTTTATTGGACATTTTTTTTTGTTTTTTAGCTTTAAAACTTTGCACTGAATTAAAGATTGGAGATAAAGTTCTAAAAATCTTCACTATTCTTATCCTAGCCAATATGAATCTAACAAAACCCCAAACAACAAAATCCATTCTTCAATTCAGGAAATATACTCCGCTGAATGAAAATTTAATGAAAAATAATTCTTTTTTTTAAAAAAAAATTTAATTTCACATTTTATATTTATTTGATAACCCCTTTTTAATGAGCTATCAACCAACTTTCTAGCTATTATAGTTTAGGAGAAAAGTTAAAAAATACGTAGAAATGTCGGGACTGTTTACGCCCGGCGTTTATGTGGATTCAAATTGTTATACCTTTTGGGTGTGGCATCGGATCTCTCTTTTTAGTATTTTATATTAAATCTAGCATAATTACCTATCTACTTAAGTTACATTTTTATTATTTTCCTATTTATCACAAATTCTTGAAATTTTCAAAATTCAGATTTTTTTTTCATTTCAATTATCATACTTAATTGGTTAAAAATCAAGAAAGTAAAATATTTACCTACGTCAAAATTTGTACGGTTATATCGTCCCCCAGCAAAAGATGTAATTAAAATTTACCGAGTTTTTTTTTACTTTTATTAAAATCGAATTATTTTTAATTTTTATACGAACGTAGATAAATTGTGGGAATTCATTGGTTCTTTATTAAAGCTGTATTAGCTGTAATGACTCTATTAGCTGTGGTTTACGCTTAAAAAAAATTATGCATGTACCTATTTCAGACCAACAAAAAATATTTGTTAAAATGTCACCTGATTGTCACTGCCTTCCTCCATGGGCTGCAGGTCAAAGTATATGGCCCACGGCATAGTTATGGTGAGCGAAATGATCCATATGATGGCCACCACCCGCTTACAGACGCCTTTGCCCACGGGGTTCATGGGGTAGCAGATAGATAAGCATCTTTCCACTGAAATAGCCATCAACGTGTTTATCGAAGCGTTCACGGACACCCCTTGAAAGTACGGCACGAGCTTGCATATGACCAGTCCCAAACGCCACTCTGCAAAACCACATACGATGAAATAGCTAGACACATACTAATATTATATGACATTTTATTGACACATCGTCACATATTATTTAAGTACTTCCACACAGTTTAGGAGAACGGCATTGTTTTTAGAGGTGTTTATTTTATTACTATAATAAGCATCCAAGTGTCTTACAAAATGTTCAAAAACATCGTTTCTAAATATGTGTTTATACAAACTATTTATAAATGTATAAGTTATTTTTTTAGGTTCCGAGTGAAATGAACTAGTTTTACAATTATGCGTGTTTTTTTTTTTAATTTTTGTCTAATTTAGACTCTTTTACTATAAAAAATGTTCTAGCTAGACTTTGAGAGAGGCTTCTTGTGTAAAAAATTGAATCTAGTTACCTTGGGAAGTAAAATCAAAAATTCTTTATACTTTTTAAAATAATAGGGATAAAAAATAAAGAACATTTTATAGCATTTTAATATTAGTATTACCATTAAATACTTGTTGGCAACATCGGATACCAAAAATTAGATGATCTTTGCTTAGAATCGAATTTTATCATATAGAATGATTTTTTTTATTGAATTCAAATTTAAAACATGCATTAGAGTGCCTAATAAATTATAAGGTTAATTTAACACTTGCCGTACAGTATAGCAATTATCAACTGGGTGGTTTTTTTTTTTTTTTTAATAAAGATCAGAATACTATAATTTATAAACTTTTATTGTATTAATTTTTTATTACAATGACGAATATTAATATACATTCGTTTACAGTACGATTATTATTATTATAGTACATCCACACCAAAAGATGTTTATCTTTAGGGTCGCAAATGTATAGTTAATTCATCTAGTGTTCACAGTACCCTTCTCGTTTATCTCGTTTTTGAGCATAATATCATTTACAAAAATGAGACAAAAAAAAAATAATAATTTAACACTTCAATTTGTTTCAATAAATACATTTTCCAATTACTTTTTCGAGGTAAATAATGCGTTTTTTTTTTCAATATTACAGTTATATTTATGCTTTATGTTACTATTCGTTCAAAGAATATAACAAAAATAATATAATAATAGCTCGTGGTCTGTATGTATAAGATATCAAATTTATATACATTTGAATGTCTTTTTTATTTCCTGAACCTACAATTGTATATATGCATTTAAACGCAATATGTATACATAGCTATGGAAATAATAACTGTAGAAATAAAAATTTAATAATTGCATAGGTATTATATTATACGCAGCTGTCGTGCGAACAATCGCTTTCTGTTTAATAATTTGAACAAGTGTGGCTCTGGATTTTCAAACCGCACGTGAGCTTTACAAAGATTTTTCTTCACTACAAACAACACGTCATCAATATCCCGAAATGCAATTTCAATATGTTTATGCTCGAGTGTGTCGAAAGAGTACACATTGCAATCGATATTTCTATTCCATAAACTTTCAAGACAAATTTACAGTTTGCGCACTGCATTTTTATGCCCTTAACCTTGACCTGAAAAAAAATACTTCATTGTAAGAATAGAATGCGCTTTCATTCGCGAAATTAGAAATTTCAATTTTCCTCTTCTCGTTTTACGTTCATACGTCGCAAAAACATATCGCTAAACAAAGCGTTTCGAGTTGTTGACTACCTTTAAATAACATTTTTTAACTTTTATCTCTCGGATAATTTCAACATTTATCATGCGGATGATTTTTTTTAATATAGATTGTATGGTATATTTAAAATATGTTCCAACTAAAAACATTTTAACCAAAAATTATTAAAGGAATATTAAAAATATTTTGTTCAACAACTTATAGAGGTTTTTAAAATCTAATTGACACTACCAATCCCTAAATATTGTTAAGAACTAGATCTAAATATAATAGTAGTACATTGATTTTTGTACGCAAACCATGTTAGATGTAAAATAACTTATTAGCAAGCAGTCTTCGACACGATTATCTGCCTAAACCGCAGTAGTGTTATCGACTGATCAAGTTTTTATTTCGAATAAAATTATATTAATGTACTCCTTACTCGAGTACTGATCTATCGAATCATCTATATCAGCTATATTTTATACGAGTGTACGCGTAATGTGAGTATAGTGCGTCAGAACGATATTTTTTGCAAAATTTCTTGTGAGTTCGGGTCACACGGCATGAACGGTGCGCAATAATTATGACGATACTGTAACAACAATAGTTTAAATAACCTAGGTCAAGATTTCTGGACATTTGAATTCGAAAAATGTCCACCCCAGTAACACGAACTGAAATGCCTGATATTTTTGGCTGTTATACGACCACCGAGAACATAATGCACAATGTAATATTATACGAATGCACTTCAACCCTTCACAGGAGACAAGCTTATTATACACAATATATATTATTATTATTATTATATAGTTAACACGTTAAAACAATAATAACGATAATAATGATGGTAGCAAAGATTTATGGACAAGTGCAAACAGTGTTCTTCGATGAACCGAATTCGCGCCGCGGTCGATAGTGAAGTGCGCATAATAATATACATAAATATTGTCGCGGCTGGCATTCGCCCTGCCGCCTCCAAGAAATGGAATGAACCGATAAACTTTTGGATAAAGTTTGCGTTTCCGATTGCTTTTATTGTGTTTTCGTTTTTGAAGTTCGCGCCCTTTACTGTACACTACAACCGCTGTACGCACCATAATAATAATAATAATAATAATATATGCACGATGGCCGCACGATTGCGCGCGTTCGTTATCGGGTATTCAACGCACGAACGTAGCTAAATTGCCTATACATGGCGCCGCCTTGTTTCACCAACTGTGAGCGCGCCTCTGGCAGTCTGCGGGCACCAATAAAATAATATTACTATTATTATTCGGACTATAGGTCGTCAATAACAATAAATTAATCCCGAGGCCGTGGTTTGTCGGATTTTCTAGTTCTTATGCCATAGCTGATATTATAATATGTGAATATTATACCTTACGAATATTTATTACGGGCCTCGCAATCGTGATGAAGTGTACTGCGTTATTGTTCGGCGTAAGTACCGTAATTAAATATTGTGATTATTATTCCAAAATGGGACTTAATCGTGAAAAAGTAGGCGTACGCCTGATCAACGAAATGCTATACGATATAAGATGTATCGCCGTACTATATTATAATTTATATCCGTGAGCGGAAAAGATTATTTTGTACTCGGTAAACGAAAACGTCGTCACGTGATGCCCCTAAACTCTTATAATAATAATAATAATGGCGATTTGTGTGCGTACACGCATTTACTATTGTTTTTACGGACGTGAGCAATAATATTATACCGTCGAAAACAACGACGGGAATCGTACAATGTTATTATAACGGTGCGTAGACCTTAAACTGCAATTATTTTTGCAGTACCATCATATTGTCATATAATATTGTTGTGGTGCGGACGACGTGAGATGAAAATACGAGTAGGACGAGTACGTACGGTAAATTCGAAAACATAAATAATATCTTAAGATGCGCGTAATAATATTGACGTCGATTGATCGCCACCGCACGTGTTCTTCATTGATCGGGTTCAACGAACGACGTATAAATATTATATAGTAAATAATAAAACATAAAGTGTCCGATACGATGGTCATCTCTTCGAAGAAACGCACACCGGTGTAATATAAATCACAATCGTATAAGTTAATAATAATTCTAAAATTATTTCAAGCGCGAGTGTATGGATTAAATATGTATTTGTTTATTTATTTAATTTGATTTCCTTACAAATAAATAATGAATATCGCTGAGAAGAACTGTTATGGAGGAGGCACGGGATATTAAATGTTATTACTTACATATGCTGCATATTATTATAAATAATGATAAATTAACCATCTACAATTTTATAATGACAAAGAAAAAGATTCTTCTACATGAACA
The DNA here is from genome assembly GCA_014851325.1 of Pentalonia nigronervosa. Lineage (NCBI taxonomy): Eukaryota > Metazoa > Arthropoda > Insecta > Hemiptera > Aphididae > Pentalonia > Pentalonia nigronervosa. Next base: position 40,606 of record JACXSJ010001723.1, on the reverse strand, counting down.
ACTAAGAGGTTTTAAATAAATACAGCAAGTAACTCAAACATAGAAAAAAACAAATTTGTATTATAAAATGACTGTAATAAATGTTCATAAAAATCGTAATGTAACCATAGAATAATAATTGCTTTATACTTCATAGCAGTGTATCATTGTATACAGGTTTCTACAGATTTATGTTTGTATAGTACGATATAATAATAATAATTTACTATGTGTTTGCAAATCGAACAAAAGACTATATCATAATATTATGCAGAATTAAGTGCGTTTTACAACAACAAAAAAACATAACAAAAATCTTTTCTTGCACAGAGTAGAAACATCAATTCAAAGTTTATTTGACAATTTAACGTTTGTATAATATTAATATAATATTATACAATGGACATAATGATATATTCATTTATTAAAAAGAACACACTTCAGGAAACAATTTTTTTTTTTATCGCATCAAATTTGTATACTCATGATGTTTCATATTTTATGAACAACAGTTATTTTGACCTTTTACGATACATATTTCCATTGTATTTTGAAAAAAAAAATAAAATAACAAAACATAATCACAAACAAAATGTTGAGTCACTATTATACAAACATACCACGTTGACTTTTCATAAATCATCAGATTAAAACATATTTTTTAACACTATATTTATCTTGCTTTTATTACGTTTAATCATAAAGCATTATCATTTTAATTTTATTAAAGAAGAGATTAAGCTGTTAGAGTTAGACATTTTTGACACAAATTTGTGTACAGTATGAAAAATGAAACAGGAAACTCGTCGACTATCAGTGTTATTAAAGAACATTTTTTTTTAAGAACAACAGTTTTAAAAGTATAAAATCATCTTCAAGTTGGTAGTTAAGTAATGCACTTTACGTACTATTATCTATTTCTCAGTATGTTTACTTTAATATTATATGTAACAGGAATGTTTAAAATATAATATTATAATTGTTTTCTTATAGAACTTACAAAAAAATTGTAGTTCATGTACATTTCGATTGTTTTCACTGAGGTTAAAAATAATTCAAATCAAAAAAAAAAAAACTATGCAAATGGTAAAATGTGGTGAAAACAATTAAAACAATTTATGGTCAATTAATTCATAGGGTTCGCAATATCGAAGAAAAATAATTCATCAAAAGACTCGTGATTCTTGTTGGTACAATGTAAAATAATATGCAGTTATGTCTATATATTTTCATATATTTTTCTATATATTTTTCATTCGATCTTAATACTATGTGTATATTCGGAATGAACTTTTATAACACGTAAAGATCGTGTTAGAAACAAAATTAAACTACTGACCACATTCCATATTTTAAGAGACTGAACAAATCGTAAAACAACACCGATAAACGACATTTTTTAAAAATAACCAGTGAACATAATACACCAAGTACTTTATGCGCTATATTATACTCAATAAAATATTTTATTATTATTCTGTAGTTCACCTGTTGTAGCATCCGAACGAAATCTATTTATTTTTTGTCGTTTTCACGAGTTAGAAAACTTGGAATTTTTAATATTTAAGTAAACAAGACTCGTTCTCGTTTGGCATGTCTGTTGTAAATATTACGTATTATATCAAAAATCATGTCTGTATACAGGCGATAATTCACCAATCACTAATCACGATCACCACTTTCTTGCAGTTATTCAAAATCTAATTTTTAGAATTTTTATATTTTTAAATTCTTGGAATTTCGTGTTATTTAAATAGTATCTTGTAGATATACAAACTTATAAAAGCACAAGATTTTTTCAAGAATTTAAAAATGTAGCCTTTTAGTATATTTAAAAAATTCCAAAAAAAATAATTTGAATGAATTAATTATTTTTAGGAAAAAATGGGGTTAAACACTGAACATAGTGGTGAATCGCCCTGTAAAATATGCAATGGATATGTAATTTACCATGACAAGGTTTTTGCCCTTATTATCTTATTATATATTATAATACGTAAATAGAAGATACCTATAATATAACCTTTTCAAAGAGCCACAAGGTAGTCACAATTCCATGTAAGTAGTTTTTTATCTACCTTGTATCGGTGAAATAAGTGGGCGATTTTCACACGGTCTATTTGTGTAAATGTTTTAAAGTCAAATGGTTGATATTTTCAATTGGATATATTAATATCCATGAATTCTTCCATCCCCCTGACTTTATCCGATTAATTTAAAAAATATGATAATATTATCTAAATTAATTGAAAACTGATATTTATTGTTTAGCATTTGCAAATAAGCCATTAAAATATTAATAGATAAAAACCACTAAAGGGAGGTCAACTTCACGCAGCCCCCGACATTGCCCCATATAGATTTGAAAATGTGCCAATGTTTTGAAAATAAGTTACAAATAATTGCTTATTGGTATTTAGAATTTGCAAATCAGTATTTATTTTTTTGTAAAATTTTACAAGTTTTTTGCGAGCCCCTCGACTTTGTCTGAACAATTTGAAAAGCATGCCAATATGTATACATATATTTAATATTTTACTGACTTATTTGCAAATTCTAAAAGATTTATTTGCAACTACTTCGCCAAATATTAGTATATTTTTAAAATCGATCATACAATCGAGGAAGCTTTTAAAAACTTTTGAGGTCCATAAAAAAATTAAATATCGATGTGTACATTTTAAAATACGATTTGCAATTAATTTTGAAAATATTTTATATTTTATATTTTCATTTATTTTTCTTTCGAATCGATCGTACCAAGTTGCGCATTGAATAATATTGTATGAGTTTTGACGTAGTGACTATATCCATACACAACCCTTTCATATTTAGTGTGTTGTTATCGTTTAATCATGGTTGTATAATGGTATGTTTTTATATAAAACAGGTGGACGGTAGTGCGTGAGGATAAACGCGTCAAGTCATCTCGTGTAACTCAGTATATTTTGGTGGAATTTTGAGTTTACTGTGATGACCCATATTCACATCGGCACCACCTTAAAGTAAAATATGGGCGAAACCCGCCTGAATATATATCTCGCAGCTCACAAATACGCCGTTGTATGGCGTGCTATTACGCCGCACGCGTGTTACAATCACTTCGGGTATTCAATAAATTATTATCATATAATGTACTTAAAAAAAAATAATAATAAACGACAAACGACATAACGTATCCAGCGTGGTAGACGCTATAGACCGGCAGAGATGAATTTCATATTTTGATTTTATATTGCTTCTGATTCGGTGGGAAACGGTTTTTCATCCGTGTCGGGCGGTTTTCCCTTTTGTTTTTTAACCGGTTAAAGTTTGCAATTATTATTATAACCGTGTTTTATTTAGATCAAGGTGACTATCGGTTTAACGAATAACGATCAAATATTAATTAATGATCTCACGTGTTAAAAAATACACCACAGCGATCTTGACCCAACCATAAAAGTCGATTTATATTAATTTATTCGGCTTGTAATTAAATTCGAAACCCATAAAATGGAATGCGGTCAAACAAAAAAACTTCTTTTGTATAATATTTGTGGTTATTTTCGTTTAGATTGGAAATCGAACAGCTAAAATACATATTATATCTTATTTTAGTAATAATTTATAATAAGTTGGGTAGTACGCTGCCTTTTCCGTTTTAACCGAATAAAATATTTTTAACAAAATAAACCGTAGTGGTCATTATTGTAATTTCCGTCGATCAACGAATCGAATCAATTAAACGATCAATTAATAGCGAATAATTCGGACGCTTTTATTATACTATAGGAAAAATAGCCATAAAACGTAAATCGCAGAGTCACTATTATTATACCAGCATTGTGCAAGAAAGTAATATAGTATAGTAAGTGTTTTACAAGTAGTTATCAAATAACTACTTATATTTGAAACGAGTGTATTACTCTACTAAGACCTTATTAAAAACGTTTTATGATATAATATCTGCAAACCCCTTTTTATGACAAGAATAATATCTCGTAAATAGGTTTTCCATTTGAAAGCATATATTTTATGGTTATACTTGCGCTGTTCTATTTGTAAATCGTCGAAAAGTTCACACGACATACATTGAAATTGTAAGATATTGTTTATTCGTATAAATATGTTTGTGGTGTAAATAATTGTTTCTATGCAAATAATTCTTAATAATAGATCGACACGATGCTGAAATGTCTTCAATAAATAATTCGTTCTTATCAATACTCGTAAATTATATGTTACAAGTTCATACGATATTCGTTAAAAATTTCAGTCACAATACATTATAATTGTTTCGTCGTTAATGGTTTGTATATTTGTCACGAACAAATGTGATTATTATAGTTATTTTAAATACGCGTTGATTACTATAAAATATATTATAATAAATCGGTTGTATTACATTTCATAAAAACAAAACTTGGACTGTGATTATTGTAATTATTATTATTGGCATACCGTTATTTTATCGTATGCATGTAAACAATTGACCAGTAGAACATGTCTATAATAAAAATACTGTTCGAAGTGAAAACAAATTTTAAATTCACATTGACTGAACGATTTTGATTCCAATTGTGCGATAAATTTAGATCGAAAAACTTATTTTAATGATTTATAAAAAAAACATATAACGAGCATAGTTATTTTTTTAATCTTGTTTATTTTATGTTATAGTCTATGCATAATGAAATATCAAAATAATCAAATAAAATACATAGAAAAATATAATATTTAGATTCTATCGATTCTTTATGATTACATGAATTGGCCAAAAGAATTTATTTTATGTTAGTAAATGACTGTTAAGGATGATAAAATGATATCAAATAATGACCTATATTTGTAACGTCTTATTTAACGAAACAGCATTAGATGCATATTAATTGAAACTAAAATACCATTTTAAGAACTTGCAGTTTGTAGTAAATGTATATACAATTTGAATACTACATTAACACAAATTTATATTATAACTATTGTTTCTTAAACTAGTTAAACTAACAGCGAACACAATAATAATAGTTATTCTCGAAAATTACATTTACCGAAATCCATTAATTATTTTAACGGTCTCTGTCAGTGTTTCGTACGTGACTAACACCTTACTATAAGTTCCGTGTACCACATAGAAATCATTTAGTTCTAATTAATGACGTTTCCATGCAAGAGTGAACAAATTAAAATATATAATAGATTTTCAAATATATATCAACAAGTCGACTTCTGCAGTAACGTGAATACAACATAATTATTATACAATGTTAAAATAACAAAATACACCGAATCAAAAGTTTTTTTTTAATTTTTAATAATAATTATTATTGAATCTGAGTATACGAATTTGTGTGAATAATACTATACCTTCTGCCATATATATATTTTCGAGAAATATACATTTTAAATATGGATATGATATGTCAAAAACTTATATTATTTGAAATTAATAGTTAGACAATATTTTTTTCCCGTGGATTAATCAATCAACAACGATTATATACACAGTTTGAATCAGTATACGAGTATACATTTATTAATTTGTAAAAATAACTTTTAAACACAATACACGTAGGTATTATAGAGAAAAACATAAAATTGTATACATTTAGTATGGTCATAGTCAGAGATTTATTCAAATTTTAGCGGAGGGAGTGGATAAATTTATATAGCTTATGCTATCGTAATTTCAACGCCCAAATAAAAATTCGGATAATCTCACTTGTTAATCATAATTTTTCGAATTTGTTTTGTTGTATTTGAAATGTTTAATATCAAAATGATTATGTATAAAACATAATGACAGTTATAAAAATAATCAATCATAATATTTTTATAAAGCAGTGAAAATAAAGAATGTATTTAACTTAACTTCTTATTGAATACCATAGCCGAAAAAATAAAATAGTTTTTATTTCTGAAACGAGATTGGGCCATGGATAAAAACTTTATTTATTCAAAAAACAACAAACATTTCATGCTTTACAAATAATTTTAAAATTATAACAATTTGTTCAAAGTCACTCGTGAAACGTAAACAATTTTTTTGGATGGCTTGAGAATCAAATCATAACAATTCTCGATCTATACATCTCCACCTATGTGTTCATTCCACAGAAGACGACTTTGCGACCGCTAAAAATGTATGCTCGTGCGTTTCATTTAAACATGAGAAAAATACAATATATAATAAAATATTTACGCTCGAATTCGAACCATAATGACGTCAAGTCGAGTTATTTGTGCAGTTTTGCTATTCTTGGCCATACGCATTAAATATAGTAATATTATAACATGATATATAATATACATAATATTAATATTATACGAGTACATAGTAACGTGTATCAGTTTTATTTTTCTGCTAATCAATAAAACAAGCGTTACCCAACCGTGGTATAAAAATGTATCGGTATTATATACACACACACACACACACATATATATATATATATACAGGGTGATTCACCAAGTATGTTCACCTTCTTTTTCTTCATTAGAACAGTTATTCAAAATCTAGTTTTTAGAATTTTTAAATCTATTTATAGACCATGTTTTTAAATACTTGACCTTTTTTGTACTACTTAAGAAGTGTTCTGTGGCTATATAAACTTTTGTTTTTCAAATGAAAATCAGCCTTTCTAACCTTACCTTATTCAAAATTTGAACAAGTAGTTTCTTAGTTATCAAAATGTTCATATTAAGGACTAAATATTCCTTTAAAATAGCTTTACAAAATTATAAAATAGATAATTAATACAGTACTTAGACAATGTTTATTTATTATTATTAATTACTATGATTTTTTTGAAAATTATCCGATTAGTAATTTACTCGTATAGTAAAAAGGAGGGTTTTCGTTTGAAAAAATTAAGTTAGTATCTCCACTGGACACTCTTTAGATGGTGCAATTCGTGAATTTGAAAATACTTAAAAAATCAGATTTTGAATAAATGCATTATATAATGAAAAAAGTGATGAGCATGCTTTGTGAATTTGCACTTTGTATGCATCAGAAAAAAGAAAAAATAAGGTAAGCGGGGACTGTTTGAGAACTGCATTTTTTTGTTGGGTTTTAACAGTGTATGCATATTCGCCGGTAAACAAAAAAAAATTAAACTAAATTAAATTAAACCGTTTAAATAAAAATCGTATACCACGTTGTGGTTCAGGATTAAGGGGGTAGAACTTAATTTCAACTACAGTTTGCGATGGGGTCTCTAGTCCTGCCCTATTTGTACCCATGTGAACTGACAGGTCAAAATCACTATATCAATTAATGAGGAATCGAATGATGCGTCCAATGATGCATGAGCTCGTGACAACGCGCTCAAACATGGCCAAGCCACGCAGAATTTATACATAATACATTAAAGGCACCAAAAGGATTTCGAAATTGGAATTTGTGTATAATAAACTGCATTCGCGTATGGACAGTAAATAATTATTGAAATCTAACAATCATTTAGGACAAAGCGTGGAATTAGGTTAGGTAATTTATCCTGAATCGCCTATGACTGCGGCGATCATTGCACACGTTCGTTAAATAACGGTGATTTCTGTTCATGTACGGCGCGAATGCGATCGATTTGACGTACCAAACTCCTTCTGCGATTCAACCGATCGCTAGGCCAAAACCGTTTCAAACATTAGTGCAGTGATTGATTTATATTATGCTTACTACTGTTATAATATGTTATAACTAGGCCTGTATATTTGTGGGCACCTAGCCAAAAATGTTTTAAGATATTTGACGGTATAACTACAGTAATAGTGAAACTATTATTTTGAATCATTATACATTTATTTTTATTTTTTAGTTTTTTTTCCACTGTTTTTAGGTATTTTTTCAATTTCCATAGCATCATGACGCATCATGAAAAGTAATTTGCACCACAGAATAACAGTGTTACTCAATAATTTGCACCGCGATGTTTGGCATTGAAGCGTAATGTCTGATTACCGTACCGTCGAAATCACGACTTGTCCATTCGAATTTGGTCGGGTAATTTGCAAGTAAAATCTGGTGCATCGAGTTGGCAGGCGGTGACCGGATCTCGACTTCCGACGACATCTGTGCTGCGATATTCGTCATGGTTAATTACATATGTATATTATAAGAAAGGTACGTTTTGATTTTTAGAATAGCTAAAATAAAATAAATTATTTGTACTGTTTGTTGTAACAGTTTATAGTACTGAAATAATATTGTGACACAGAATCGAATAATATATAATAATATATATTTCAAAAACTATATAGGCTATAGCAACAATATTTTTTTTTTTTTTTGTAGTTTTTGTATTGGGAGTATTGGGAATAAATATTAGTTTATTACATGTTATTAAATGTTAATATCAAATTTTAAAAAAAATTCTGCCAAAGAATTAAAAACGAGTAGACCGTATGACTGTTGTAAAATTCGATAATTTTAGGTATACTTAATAAGTGAATATTTAATGTAGTTTCAAATATTAATTAATTTTTTGCTTGTGTTAAATAAATTATGTTATAATTGTTACTTGTCACAAGATGTGTTATACCAGGGATCTCAATACCCAGAATTTGCATGGAATATTAGGGTGACTGTGGGAATATGGAGAATAGGCTGTATAATAGGGGTACATTCAAATTAAATTTTGATATTTTGATATTTTAGTCATGTGGCAGTCACAGCGTACACTGAAAAGATTTCACAATAGTATGAATAAAAACATTTTATTTGATTTCGTTAAGTTTTTTAAGTGTAAATAAAATATTACGCAGGTATAACTTATTGACTGCGGAAGGATTTTTTGTATAAACTATATATATATATATATATAAAACTGCAAAATAAAATAATATATAGTTATTTACGTTTTAAAACATAATATATTTCATCACAGTTATAATGTAATCAAGTCATAGGTTATATTATTCATTAATATAAATAACAGTGAACAGTCTCCAGCAAATATATATATATATCTTTTTTTAAAAGGTTTGTATAACCATGAATATACAGGTATGAAATACGCAGATGTAGAGTGGTGTGTCTGTTTTAATGGGTTCGAGTCAAAAACTAATAAATAAAAATACAGCAATATCAATCGAACGACGGATTTTTTTTTTTTAAAACCAATCGACAAAAACTGTGTTTTCTTTTCGTGTCGTGTACGAAAATCGTGACGGAAAGTTACCTATGCACGTGCACCCCGCCACCGCCACTGTGCGCGTTTTATTTTCTCGTTTTACAATCTGATTTTATCGATACTACACATTGATAATAGTGTCGCTATTATTATTATTTTTTATCGAGACCGAGCGAACGTAGCTATTCTGGTGAGACGACGACCACGACGACGACGACGGTGTCGTAACACGCGGTTTGGAAAACCGGCTAAACTGGCTGCCATAAAACATAAAATTATATATTGCCGTAGACGTAGGTTATATATAGATGTATGTCGAACATTATTACGACGGACCTCATTATCTTATTATGCATATGGCATGTTATAGTAAAAGGCTGGACCGCGTCTCGCGAATCGCGGTGACTGGTCGCGAATAGAAACACTCAGACACTTACGAATTATAATTATTGTCAACGATTTATAAATATTATTATTTATTATCGTTGTTATGTTAAATATTCGTATATTGCGATGGAAACGTAAGGAAATTATAGCGTAGCGATTAACAGATATCGTGTACTCACGTGGCGATAAATTTGAAATGCAATTTTATAAGTAGCGACGTAGCGTTTCGAGTATTTCATGTAATTTTTAAATGTTCATAACTAGTGGATTTTTTAAAAAAAAAAAAATTATATACTTTGATTTTATCATAGCTTGTTTTTTTTTTTTTTTAATTTTACATCAAAAAAATAATATTTTTTTAAGAAAATGTTAATATATTGTATCGATTATTGACACTATATAATATTATGGTATAGCAGTAAATAACGTGTTAGGATATTAAGTTGTATCGCACTATAGACACTACCAAGTGATTCATTTAATACAAGACACTCGGTATTTATCAAAAACTATAAACGTTTTTGAAAAAAAAAAATGTTTTAAATAATTTCAAATCGTTAAAAACAACAATATATTCCAAAAAAATAATACGTCTTATTATCTTTTATTGTTATATTTTGTATATTTTACTTTTTTTAATAGAACTATACATTTTTAATTCCTTAATCCTTCTTTAGAATATATTTTGGAATACTATGATTTTTATAGATCGAAATACTCCGAATAAATATTCTACTTCAGAATATGAAATTAAAAATACAAATTTCCATTAAAAAGGTTAAGTTATTAGACATTAAGTTTTTATGATGATGAAAAATTGTAAAAAATATTATTTTTTCCAAAAATATTTTCAAAAACATTAGTGTTTTAAAAAATAATGAGCATTTTATATTAAATGGATCACTCGGTATAATATACTATATTGTCGAGTATTATTTATTACAAATTATGATTTTGAATAAATAACAAGTATTATTCAAACAATCGCGTACAATTCAAATCAAATAATGTATGCATATACATAATATAAGAAGTGAACAGTATGTACCCAAAACGTCTAAGAGCAAACAAATATAGTTATAGTCTCAACCAAGATCATACCACGGTCACCTCAAAACCGTTGGCGGGTGCATAAAAATTTCATAAAATCTGAGCGGCCATCGTGTTCCGGTCAAGTGGAACTATCTTCCGATGTGTGCACAGCGAACGCGGTAATAGCAAACGACGGACAATGCACACACGCCTGCTCGGTATAGCTGTCCGAGTCGTTGAATAAAATATGATCACCGCCGCCAGCAAGAACTCGTATAAAATAATATTATATGATATTCCTCTTCTTATTATTATTATTATTATCATTGCCATTGTGTACCTACAAACATTACGGCATTACGCCGTGCTACGTAATAAGCTTGTACTCACACGACTAGGTTTTTGTTTTAAGTTTAAAATTTTAGACAACTGCACGCTACCTACAACTTGGTACCTATACCTACCACATATTACATAGTCATCGTAAGCGCTATTTTCCGATAAGTTTAAGTGTTAATATTATCAACATTAAGAATTCATCATATACATTGCGCATTAATTATACATTTTAAGATATCATGAACAAAGCTGTATGTATTTAACATTAAATTATTTAAATTAAAAAACTCGCATAATAATATGACGTGTTCAATGAATGTTTTATTATTAATGTTCAAAAAATAAAACGCGACTGTCAAAATACATCCATTACCGTAAACATTTTCAAAAATCAAAAAAAAAAAATTAGTTAAAAACAAAATTATTACCGTGGACCTACAATTTGTTGCGACACCCTTATTATAATTTATTATTATACCATTGCTAATGCAATACGCACGTTTATACTGCACCTAATACGTCTCCCTCCCCTAAAAAATATCCTTCTATTAGTAGACATGGTGAGCAATGTTTAGTCGACCGATAGTTTGATGATAAACAGTTTTTGTTTAGGTATGTGCTATATAGAAACACAAAAATACTGAATACACACACAAGTCATCTTCTCCGTCGAAACTCGTTTTTCGTACACACAATTCCACAACTATATAATTAGAACGCGCACGCGTACCCATCAGGATATTACTTAAGAATTTCTTTTCTGTCCATTTTATATTTTATTTTTCGTTTTTTTGTGTAGTGAGTAATGCAATTCGCCAAAAACAAACTTTAACCAACACGACCGTGTTTTGTTTCATTACACAAAAGAAAATTGAACTTTTTTTTATGATTTGTAATTTTTACCAGACAATAATAATTGAAAACTCTCGACGAATGCACGCGAAGACCCCTTCCCCACCCGCTGTGGGATTTCATCGCAAAAAACAACAGCGGTAGAATTTGAACTATATTTATATACTAGCTGATCCCGTGCACTTCGTTGCCCGTTAAAAAAATTAATAATGCCGAATCTATATGAATAATATGTTTTATTTTATAATATAACGATTAAAATATACTAAGTAATATCGTCGCAATAATATTCAATTTATTTTGGGTAATTATGTATTTTTATTTGTTGTATCAAGAATAGTCTGATTTGTCTCGGTCTGTCCCGCCCACAGTTGTCCGAATCAAATATTAAGTTAAGTTTAACCTCCAGTGATTTACATGCATCTAAACCACCTAGGCAGGCAATCCACTGCGTTGGGTCGTGGAAATATATGAACAGTAAATTATTAGATAAGCAATCCACCGCAGGTGGATTGCGGACCCCACAAGGTGCGTAAGTCCCATGCCAAAGATTTGTTTTTTTTTTTAAAAATTTATAGCTGACCCGGCAACGCTTTGCTATTGCTATATTTTTCATAGGTATATTTGACCCGGTGAACTTTATATCGCCTACAATTTATTTATCTTATATATATATAGCTGTCCTATATGTGCTGTGACCGTTCCGGGATTTCCCGGCGTTTTTAGACACATTTTCAATTATAGACACATTTGTTACGACGACGAGTACGAGTATATTGTAAGTTATTAGTGCGACGCGAATGACGGATGTCGGGTAAAAAGCGTTGTAACGCATTTGTAGTTCGAACCCGACACCACTGAATACGACGTAAAGCGTTAATCATTTACATTATTGTTATTTTTTTCGGCACCCGATTAATTTTTCCAAACAAATTATACACTAAAACCTTCCCTGAGTCTAGATCTATTTCATAGTGAAAACTGTATTAAAATCCGTTGAGTACTTTTTGAGACTTTTGCAAACCAACCAACAAACGCTGTCTCTTAATATATTGGTAAGATATATAATACGTATTATATCAGAATAGACAATAATAATATATTAAACATTTTCCGTAAAGACAACAGAATTACACGTATACGTACAATATCATTTTTTATACCATTATTGTGTATTCTAATCTTTACGTACACAACGCGTTTTGTTTTAATAATATTTAAGAAAGCTCACTCTGTGACCGTATTAACTTCCCAGTTTCTAAACGTATTTTAATAGAAACTATAATTCCATATACATTTAAATAAAAATTAGTAGCTTTTTTTTATTTTTGGAGCCTATTTTTAATATTGGCTAATATGAATTTGCTTTAAACAACTGTTATAAAATCGTTATACAAACAATCCTAACTATATAATATAAATGCACTGATAACTTATTAACGGACGGGGATATAGTGTTCTTAATTTATGTTTAGAAACCTAAAAAACTAGTTCAAGTTAAACAATTGTACACAACTATTGGTCTATGCAATCAAAGTTTATTTTAGATCAATAAAAAAAAAAATTCAAAAATACTAGATAGAGTAGGTTAAGTAGATACACTAGTACAAGTATACACTGTATAATAATCGTACAAGCATTATTCCCGTATTTGCTCGGCCAAATCCGCAGTAGAAAATTCTGAAAAGCATGTACGGTTTACGTGTTTGTCATGTGCAGAGAACTCACAACTACACATAATTTATACATTCAGTTGCACTGGTCGAAACCAGGCATATTATTATTGTATCGTTTTTGAATTGACCGCTTGGTGTCGAAATATTGGATACACCTTTATTCAGCGACTCTTACGTTTAAGTCAAAAAGTTGTAAATAACTATAAATTGGCCTACGCAGCCGAAGTTTATTTTAGATAAAAAGAAAAAATTCTAGAAAGATCAATTAAGTGTACATTATATAACAATCGCACAAGCATTATTGATATAGGTGCTCGATAGAGTTTTCTGATATTATTAAAATCATGTTCGATTTACATTTTTATCTTGTGCCGAAGACTCACGTACCAGTTTGCACTTTTTGTTGAACGGGTCGAAATAAAGTAAATTGTTATGGTCGTTCGTACCGTTTTAGACTCGGTGTCTAAGTATTGCGCCCTTGTTCAGCGACCTGAATGTTCTGTATCGGGCCTCGTGCTCGGTGTACCAGTCCAACACTTGTTTGATTTCGCTGCGGTATCCCTTTACGTCGTTCAGCGTATCCAACATTCTCTCCACGTCATCTTTCAACGACCGCAACCCCAACTCTAGCTCGACGTTCTCCGATTCAGTGTAATATGTACCGCTCCCACGTCGCCTAGCTATCTCGTAATAGTTTTTCAGGACGATTACATTTGTTCTCAAAAATGAGCAGAGCTTCGTGAGTTTTTCCTTTCTCCCGAGGTCCACGGGACCACGATCAACCGTCACGTCGCCCGCGGATTCCTCAGCTATACGTATTTTGACACCTACGTAATTCAATCGTTGACATTATTTTTCATCCGTCATATAAATAATGTGAATTATAAATAATTTCCATTTTAATACAAGTACTAAGTCAATCAATTTAATACGTCTTATGTCCAATATGCTTTTATATTTATTTAAATATATATTATGCACTCAAAATTAAAAAGGTCGGCAAGTGGTTACTGCTCTGCTGTACAGTAGGTGTCGAGTGGATCACTGTAACGCATTTGTCGAATTTGACTTCAATAATATAAAATCTTTGTATATGATAAACGATATACGATAAAAAACAAACAGCCCATATTAAGTATATTTTATGATATTATTGATATCAGAGTAACTCATTTTACTATAAACAATACTGTAGATTACATTAATTTTGCCAAAAACATTATATTTAAAAATGTCATTATGTGTATAAAATATAATAATATACTTAAAACCCACAAAAAATATTTTAAAATTACAAAAAAATAACTAACATTGTTATTCTTCATTTAATATCTAATTTAGTTCAAATTTGAATTTAAAACGTATATAAAAATCAACCGTGTAAATAATTTTTTTAGATTTTTTGGTTACACTATTAATTACTTATGAGAAACCTTGTTTTAGATTTTCAATCCTTAACAATAGAAATTGAACATTTTATAAATTTTTAACCACAAAATAATTTGCAAACATATGAGATGTTAATGAATTTTGGTCTAAATTTGAACTTTAAATGATTATAAAAAAAATTATGCTTATGTATTTTAAGTATTTTTGAACTGCTATTATGATAATTTATGAAGAACCTTGTATTAAATTTCCAAACTTTTTAAATCAACTATATCGATATTTATAGAAGAAAAATTTTACAAAAATCGAAAATATCTTATGCTTACAATTATATACAATTTAATTTTAGATAACTATTTTTATTTAATTGTTAATATATGTAATAATTAAATGATATTGAATGTAGACCTTGTATACGGTAAATATTTTAAAGCGCCGAAAAAATTAGATAAGAACTAGATATTATTGTAGTTTTTCCAAAATGTAATATTTGACGTAATCAATTTGACGTAAGTAAATTATAAATTAATTATTAGGTTCCTATATTAAAAATAAAGATTAAAAACACAAGTATGTTATGTATCATAAAAAAATTTTTTAAATATGTAAAAAAATTAAAAATTGATGTTATTTTATTAAAAACTGATTTAAAAACTATGCACATCTCTTATCAAATTACAAATATCTAATACTATATAATAAATGTTATTTATAAACTAACGTTTAAGTCTGTTACCCAGTGATAATATTGTGATTAACGATATTGGCTGCAAATTTATGAGTGAATAATAATGTATTAAGTGATAAATACTAGAATAACAATAAAAATTATACTATAGATATATCTAGTATACAGCGAACAAGTACGAAAGCAATTTGTTTCCATACTCTGCCGAGTTTCCTAATCTTATTAAATCATTTACATTTTACACCTTTGTCCCGTGCAGTTTTGAACGGACAACCACGCACCCATTTGCAAATTCTGTTGCACATTCCTAAATTCAATTCATCGTAGTTTGTATCGTTTTCTTTTTTGCTCGCTTGGTGTCGATGTTTTGCACTCTTATTCAACGATCTGAGTCTAACATACCGGTCTTCGTATTCGGTGTACATTTTCAACACCTTTTTGATTTCGCGTCGGTTCCCGCTGATGTCGTTAAGCGTGTCCATCATCCGCCGAACGTCCTCGTCCAACGACCGTAGTTCCGGTTCCAGATCGGCGAGTTCCGATTCAGTGTAATACCCGCCGCTCGTACAACGCCTATTTTGAAAAACGATTTTCAACTCGTCCACGTTCTTACTTAAAAACGAACAAAGCTTCGTGAGTTTTTCCATGCCCCTAAGGTCCACACTCCGGTTGTCGACCTCGACGGCGTTCGCGAGCAAGTGATTCGGATTGCGGTTCACTTCAAATTCGACGGGTACGTTCCCCGAAAAAAGCTCAGATAGCTTCTTGAAGTGCTCCCGGACCAACACGCGTCGATTGTTTTCAATTTGATAGTGATTCAGCGATATATCCCAATGATTCAACATCGAGGCTATGTCATTTGTACACATTTTCGTCTTATCTTTTCACACTATGCCGCTAATACCTACATAATATGTTTTGTTGTGAGATATATAAATTGAATATATATTAAAAACATTGTGTCTACCGGATGTTTATTTGTTAAACACAATATTACGCAAAGGTATAAGTTTAATTTGTATAGTAACCGTTTTTAGTAAGTGAGGAAAAATCGTAACTTTTCGTTTAAATATCCAATATTCCGTTAAAATATTACTTAAAACTTAAAAAAACATGACTCTAGATATTTAACATTTTTCATTACAGTAAAAACTACTTAAGAGGAACATTGTATCTATTAAAATAAAATATAATGCATTTTTAAATACAAAATAATTTTAAAAGGTTCGACATTTTGACTAATTAAATTAAAATCTGAACAAAAGCGTCTATAAACAAAATTGTATCTCTTCACTTCACTCTACAGAATCTAAAAAAGAAACTGAACAACTTTATTATTAACTAAAATTATTTTTTAAAATTCTTAGTGACTAGTGATCTTTCAAACAACACCATTCAGCTATCGTTTGAGCCATTCAATTATGCATTATTTAGCTAAATAAGTATATTAAAGTATCATAAATATTGACAGAAAATGTAAAAAACATTTGTGTAAAAGATATGCTTTTCGCCGTAGTTTAAACTTTCAATAAAGGCATTAAAATCATAATATTTCTAAGAACAGAAAAAATGAAGATATAAATTTCGATATAAATTAGCCTCAAAAACGATTTCATAACGTCATAATATAAAAACTTAAAATAATCAAATAAACATATTTCATAAATAATAAAAAAAATAAGTGATTAATGATTTTAAAAATGTTAAATACTTCATACGTATACATAGTTTTTGTTTATATAAATGAATATTAAAACCTAGCCTGTGTTCCGAAATTCTGTTCACGGTGTTTTCTTTTTATATATATATATATATATATATATATATATATATATATATATATATATATATATATATATAATATAAGGTTCAAAGCAACCCATGTAGAATCCAAATTACAGTATAATCTTTTTAATCTATTCACATTTTCTGCCATTTGTATCCATTATGCTAACATTTTACATTAAAATTTACCATCTCAAACATTAATTTTAATATAATACAATATACAATATATATAATAGATCCGTTCAACCATCAAACCAGATTCATGGTGTGGTGTTAATTACATTTGGTGCCGAAGTCTTCGTAAAATATTTTTAATTAAAAACTGATCATTGTTGAAAAACCAATCGCAAAATATCTCTTTTACGCTGACCTATTTAAACGTCACGTTAATCGTATATACTGCTGCAACGGTATCACGGGGTCGTTTTGCATAATATTTTCATGCAACACGATCCGATAAATTCTTCCGAAATTCGCACATAAAAGATAAATCGGCCGTTGTTCCGTCGAGTTTATCTTCCTGTCGGAAGGCAAGAGAAAATGAGTAAAATAATAATAATAATAATAATTGTACGACGTCCTGCAGTGTCCGGTCACCCAAAATCTGTCATTTTTTTTTCGTCCCCACGTAATATAGACTTATTGTCGTGGGTCGTTCGAGATGGAACCATGATCGTTAGTCATTCTCAACGTTACAGCATAATATAATGCGTGCGCAAAAATGTATATGGAGCAGAATTATATCCGATACACACGCATTATATGGGAGCTTAACGCGTGCGCGATGTCTGTGGAAAAACAAACAAATCAAAATACGCGTTTGAGTTTCATCGTAATAACATATTATACTGGAATATTATTATGATTCCGTGATAAATCCGTTGGCGTCATGTGCGCACTGAGCTATATACGCACTCACGTATATATGGTGTACTTCCAAAGAGATGAAATACGAGTGTGTTCTTGTATATTATATGATATATATATTTATTATTTACCAAACGATTTTAATACAATAAAGCACTTTGTAAATTTATTTTTAGAGCAATATCCATGGACTATTTTCTGGGGAAACTACACAAAATGCGGTTTGTTTGGGTGAATAGTTATATACTGTATGCATGAGTATTTATTGTACCAAATTTCTGTTTTGGGTGAATAAGTATGAATAGGTTTATAGGTAAATTTATTAATCTACGTGACTATAATATGATACCGTAGTACTTATAAGAGTAATATACATCCTCGATTGAAAAAATAAAAATATTAATATCATATCACAGACAATATATCTAAAAGACATTGGCTATATTGTAATGTAATGTTATAAAGTCAAAAATCAATAAAATAAAACTGCACGCGCATCATTATTCGCCACCAAAGTACATATCGCTCGTGTAGTTAGAAAAAATTGCATTCGCCCAAACGGACTATTAATTTTTTTACCAAAATTATTACACTCAACCAAATGATTATCGCTTATAACTATTATCATCCAGGTAAAAATCAAATTCTGATAGCACTGGCGTAAGTGATTCTGGTTGTTTCGACAATGGGCATGTCACTGATTTGGATAGACCGGATGCCAAAATGTTATTGGATCTGTCGGAATAGAGGTGGGTTGTCATAATTTAATTCAATGTGTTTCATGCCAAAGAATATAATATAATAAAATACAATTGGTAAAACTGAAATTTGAGTGACGGTTTTTAATTTTTAATATCGATATTTCATAGTGAAATTATTATAACAAAACATATCGATTTTTATTTCACAATAGTTATTATTCCGAAATTTTAAGGCGATGTTCACTTGAATATGCAATGCACATTTTAATGAATAAACCACAACATCATTACTATATTGGTGTCTTATTAAATTAATGCAATCTTGCAAAAAGATACTTTTCGCGTGTATTTAAATAGAAATACAAATACATCAACTTAAAAAGTGTTTAAATAGTATTTCAAGTGCTTTTGCCAGTACGCATTTGAGAACAAATACAAATACTTAGAAAGTATTTTTTTTTTCCGTTCACTTTACTATGAATACTTATTTTATACAATATCAATACGATAACAGTTATAGCGACAATTTGTTAGAAATAATATAAATGTTCCGATAAACATCTTAATCAACGAATATACCTATTACTTGTATAAATAAAATGCTGCCTGCGCTATTCATGTGTATTATATTTTTATTAACACGTTGAGCTCCGCTAGTGTTTACGGCGCAGTGCCCTCGTCGCCCCGCGCCGAAACTACGTACGGTCGACTATGCGTCGACACCGGCGATACGCGACGGCGCGACGCTGCAATACTGTACTTGTCCTAGTATGTAACTAATTGAAAATAATAATTTATTTCATATATTATTAAATAAATAATTATAGAGTAACGGTTAAAATAATGTTATTCATAAAATACAAATAATACAGTTTGTAATAATTTTTTATTTTTTTAACATTCGTCTTGAATGAAATATTTTAAAAATGAAGTTAAAATTAAAATTAAAATTGAAATTTAAAATAACAATGTATACTTAAATCTTATAATATGATAAAAGTTGAGAATGGTTCGTTTACGACTAGAATAGCCACAGAAAAAATAAACAAATAATAATCTTATTTTATTTATAAATATTTCATAATTAAAAATAATTTTCATCGCGTAATAAAAATAGTTTTATATTTTTCGAATCGCCCTGTATTCTGAGGAACACGGTGTACACAGCATAAAATAATTTGTATTAATATATGTTAAGTGTTGGGAATGTTATTTATACCATTTATTATGTCAAATTGCAACAGAATTATAATAATACGGTATACAATTATTATCGGCGATAAACGTGGCCGTGATTTCGGGCAAAAATAAATAGCCAAACTAAAAATAAACAAAATTAAAAACCAATGGTATCGTTAGATTCGTAGAAGGAACCTGATCGCCTACAATAAATTTCAGACCGTTATCCCGTAGCCAGTAAAAATTATAAACCATCAAAGTGAACACTATATTTGTCGACGGGTAGTCGACAAAGGCGTCCCGGGCAATGTTACCGATGTCGACTGGCATTGAACGTGTTAATTAATTTTTTATTTTTCCTTAGAATAATATATATATAATACATGCCCTGCATAAAAAACCCGTATCCCGTAATTATTAATTTGCAATTTTCAATTAATATCACAAATATACTAATGAAGGCTTCGACGAAAATAATCAACAATAGTGTTTCCCTTTGGAATTTATTTTAGAAAACTATATATCAAGTATAAAATTACAACATTTTAATGATTTTGACTAGAAAAAAATTATAATTGATATAATTTATTAAAACAAAGACGATAATAAGTATTTAAATAAAAGTATTTAAATTTACAATATGAATTTCATGTAAAACAGTATTTAATTTTAAATTTATTCAAACATTTTACAAGACTGAATATATGTCTATCGATGTCTCAAATCTGAAACTATAAAAAATAATGGTAATCATAACATACAACGTATAAATATTAAATTATGGCGTTTGAGAAAATGTATGTATTACAAAAACAGTTAGTCGTCATTGATTTGTTTGACATTATTTTATTTAATGTTAAGATCGAATAAAATTGATTTTCATAAGAATATTTTTAATGATTCGTTACAGAATAACCACTCTTCTCACCAAATACCACGTTTTGGTCAAGATCTACAATCATATTTCAACATGATTATACTACGATCCTATTGTTATATACTATAAATCATAAATCTAATAATTCAAATGATGTGTTGATACATAAAATACAATAAAAAAAAGTGTGAGACGACACAGGATATATGCCGTGATTCAGAGGCTTTGAATGACCATTTCAAACGATTATGGGCCACCGGCAAAAGCAGATATCAGTATAAGGAGAGTGTATGCCTATGGACAAGCTGAAAACTGCAGGTCACGAACGACCCTCGTTCCTTGATACGGTGTACCAACCATTGTTTTCAGAGAAAATTAACAAATAAATACTAATAAGACTATCAAC
The DNA here is from genome assembly GCA_014851325.1 of Pentalonia nigronervosa. Classification (NCBI taxonomy): domain Eukaryota; kingdom Metazoa; phylum Arthropoda; class Insecta; order Hemiptera; family Aphididae; genus Pentalonia; species Pentalonia nigronervosa. The sequence continues at coordinate 19,330 of JACXSJ010001723.1, read as the reverse complement.
ATAAGTGACGACTGGAAGCTGTTCACTGACTAATCTCTGGACAAGAGTATTATTATAGTTTAATTTACATTAACTAGCAATAATTAGAATATATTAACATTAATTTTCATTGGTTTCTAAAAAGAAATGTTGGAGATATAGAAAAAATAAAAAATAAAGTTCTACACATTTGTGAAAAATACAGAAGTATGCCTTTGCTAATATAAATGTCGAAAATGCGTGTTTTATTCACTGAAGTTAATATACATTACTAACAGATGGAGATATTAAAAAAATTGATTTTACAAAAGTCGTTGTGTATCAAGTTTTATTTAATTTACTATTTATCTATAAACTATAACAAATTTCAGTTTTTTAAACGGTTTACAAAATAATTCTAAAAGTTCCAAAAATGTTGAACAATATTTTAAAACTTCAAACTTTAAGTTAAAATTGACATTTGTTAACATTATCCGATTGATTCAATATCTTATGTAATTCATTTATTTTTATGTATGTACACTAATTTAGAGAATGAGACGAAAAAAAATTTTAACTTAACTTAAAATTATACCACCCTATGGTAGACTCATTATAGTATTTATCCACCAGACTCCGTTTTCGTACCGTATAGTATAATATATATTTCGATTTTCTATAGCCACTAATTTAATCAACTCAATAATATACTATAATTAATAGTTATAATAATATATTATGTTTGATAAAGTTAGACAGTTTTTAAAACGTTGACTAAAAATAATCCATATATACTTGAATGTGGCTACCTATTTTACTTAATACATTTTTATATGTGACCCACTCGACATATTTGCGCTCAGGTGAAACTGCTGTATTATTCATTCACCCAACCCATTCTTATAAAATATTTAAAAATGTACTTATATAAACAATTTTAATGTTATTACATTTTATAAAATTATATTAAAACAAAAATAAATTTAACAAAGAAAGATAAACAGTTTTTATATTATAAAAATAATATCGTCACGGCACTCAGGACACAGTGCCGTTTTGTTCATCGTTACATGGATCGTCAGTGCATAACAAAATTCGGTAATAAAAAAAAAGTTTTCAAACAAGATAACAATTTCGTTATAAATATACGCTTAAAGGTTCCAGCCAGGGTAATCGACTATTAAACTCTCCACTCCTTAAATACGTAACTGATGCCTGTGTATAATATGTATACCGGGAGATGTTTTAAGCGCATATTTTAACCATATTTATGCTTAATAACCATAATATACATTTATTAAAACTATTATTTTCGACATATGAAGATAATTATTTTAGATATTTTCTTACGGCATTTTAGAATTTAGCGATCACGCGACACCTCGATTCAAATCTCATATTTCTGTAAATATAAAGGTCATAGATGCGTCTTAGTATGAAAAACCATATGACTATACATAATTGTTTAAAGTGCATCGTTAACTAATACTAATTCATGTTGCAAATTAATAATGACCGGCATCAGTGGCGCAAATTTAATAAAAAAAAAAACTGCGGGTACTGAATCAAGTGGAGCCTCGTATTTTTTCAGTTAGTTCACAAATGCACAAATGACATAAATATAATTTCTATAATTTAAAAACTTAGGATGCTTATCACCTCCCTTCCCAATTGTGCCTGAAGAAGGTATATGATTTACGAGGTATGACATTATGAAATGCTTCTGAATTTATATCAATACAATTTTTATCTGTTTCGGTCAATTATGAAGTTTAATTTTTTTTTTATATCCGGATCATTCTAGTAGTAATAGAATACACTAAAAACTCGTTGCTTAAAACATATTATTATAATAATTTAATATTTTATAATGGAAAATATATTAAATAATCTCGTGTTTATATTTTCTACTTGATTGTTTTGCAACCTCCCTTTAATTTTTTTTTTTTTTGCTGTTCGATGTAGTAGCCAAGCATTATAATATTCATGTTATTTCGAATTCTTAAAATAAATGCCCGATTTCAATTTTTTAATGCTATCTGTTGTACAAGAAAATATATGATAGATATATTAGTTTAAGGTGACCATATTTAAAAGAAAAAAACGTAACAAACAATAACTTTGGCTTACTCTATAAAATAAATACCTAAAAAAACTATTGAATATTTTTAAAGATATTTTTGAGATTATGTCTTCATGTCAGATAAGGTGAGTTGTTGGAAAGAGTGGTGGTCATGCACTCATGCGGGTTCATAATATTCCACTGTGCAATTATATGCCAATAAATTATACATGCGTGGTTATTGGTGATAAATGACGATTATTCGCTATCCAAAACGGTTGTCAATAAAATTATAACTTTTATCTATGGTCATAATAATTTAATAGTATGTTAAACTCTTATAATATGGTTTTGTGTTTTTTTTTTTCATGATGAAAAAAAAAATACTAATATGGTTTTTCTGTCACCTATATAATAATATGGATATAAATGGATTAAAACGAGACTATTTTCTATAGGTAAACGGGATAAAAAGCGTTTCTTTTGAAATTAATCAGTACTAGGGGACAATGCTCAAAAACAGGATAGTCCATTTACGTATATATAAATGTTACGAGCAAAATAAGAAGTCGGACATTGTATCGCAACGCACAATGCTGGATTTTCGTGGGCAAAGTAAAAAAAAGTTTACATTGCCCGGCCATTGTATACAAATATATTAAAAATTAAACACTGCGTCTTACTGGGTACTTGTTACATACCTGAATTTTCTACATTTCCCGTAACATTTATGTCACTCTTTTAGTTTATTTACAAATAATACTAACTATATTACTATACATTGCTACATTTTATAAATAATATTATGTATTATATTATAATGATAAATTACAATGAAAAACAATTGGATTTATAATATATGAGCGTCAATAAATACAATAACAGTTCGGAAAACATAACATTACGATAAAAAAACAATTTCCTTGAATATGACCTACAAACACTTAATTCGGTAATATTGTTTTATAATTGTCTTTCAAAGTATGTTCATAATGTTGCAATAAAAATATTGTGCGGTTGATTTAGGTTAAAGGAAGAAAATAGTAATGTCAGTTTGTACACGTGTTTTGAAATACTAGATCCAAGTTAAATTACTGTAAATAGTGGATAAAAAATATTTACGCGCTAACTACTTTTAAACGAAATAAATATTTTATGATGTACATTTAGACTATAAAACCATTATTAATGTTATGGGAGTTATAGACGTCATGGGTAGTTTGATAGTTAACAAATCTCGAAGCCTAAGTACTATATATAAAACTAAATCGCCATTTGAACAGGAAATCTATACACGCGGGAGGATTTAATTTGAAATACAAATATATTTAAAATTAAAAGTATATATGCAAATACTAAAGTAGATTTGCATTAGTCATTTTTTTTCTTACGCCATTATTGAAATAAAAATAAAATTATTCATTGAACTATAAATTATACTGAAAACTAATAATATTAGTTATTGTAAATTTATATTCATTTACGAATATCCAATTTCATAAAAACTGAAAATACGCGCGATTGTTATTTATTTACCTACTCTTTGTTTTTAATAATTTTTAGTTTGTTACAAAATATTTATTATTTTTTATTTAAACGATATGCATATAAATATACATAATAATAACACTGGGTTAGTATAATTGTAAAAACAGTTCACCTCCATGTGACGATACCACAACTCAATGCCTAACACTAAAATAGATACCTAGAACAAAACTCTATAACATATATCCGTAAATACATTTTCTGGTATTTTTATAATACTATATTGTCAGGTAGGAATCAATTTAGAATTGTAATAGTGCAGTGGTTGTAAAGTTCATTTTGTACACAAACATAACGGACATCAACAAAATATAAATCAGAGGTTGATGTGATAGAATATTTTATGATCGTAAGTGAGTATATAGGTATTTGGATTTTGGAATGAAAAACATTCTGTGTAAAATGTGATTACGTTTTTATAGAGCAAAGAAAAAATAAAAATAAAAATCTATAGTTTTCGGTCGAATAAAATGGAAAATTTTTCTTTTTTTTCTTGACTGACGTGACGAGAATTTCGATTCATAAAATGTAGGTTCACCAAATATAATAACATGTATATATCGAATTAACATCAATATTCAACATTTTTTTTTTTTTATTCCTATTGTAAAACAGTTTTTAGATGTCTTCAGGGTCGATTAAAACGTTGGAGACCGCATAACAAAAAATGTCAGGATATCAAGGTAAAATGCAATGTTTCAAATTTCAAAAACCGAGGAAGTCAAGAAGCAGAAATATGATGAGAGTGAGGATGAATTGATTCAAATACACAGCATGTTGCTTAAAGTCGGCCTGGCAGTTGGTATTGTGCTCTCAGAATTTAAGCGAATCAACAAATATATGTCGATTTTATAATGATGTATTTCTTTCTTAGCATCAGTCATCCTCATTTTAAGGAGCAGTAAACATTTTTTTACATTCAATTTTTAGGGTGTTTCTCGTAGCAAATTTGATCTCGTAGGCACTCTAATTTAATTTACATTATAAGCATTATTATGCTTACCTGTGGTGATGCTGCCGATGAGAGTGAATGGCACGCAGACAACGATGACCAGTAGGTCGGCAATGGCCAGGTTGACGATGAATATGTTGGTGGGCGACGACTGCATCCTCACATTCTTGTACACCACCAGCACCACGGAAATGTTGCCCACGAAACCCACCACGAACACGGCCGAATACGCGATGCAGAACAGCACTGTCACTTCGGGCGAGTACCTCATTCGGTACTCCTGCCACGGCCAACCGTCCAGCCCGCCGTACTCCCACAGTGCGCCAACGCTCTGATTAGCGTCCCTGCAGATTGTTAACACATTTATTAACTATTACGGATACTACGAGTACGTTTAGTTAATATTATTATGCATTTAATGCACACAGTTCAGAAGTACCGTTTCCCAGTGGAGTGCACTGGCAATTTTTATTGATTTTAAAAACAGTAAAAACGCCCGATAATTCCTATTACAACCCCCGAATGGCTAGGTTAGAAAACAAAATCGATTACCTATATGAACTATGTACGATTTTACTACGCATTACGTCAATTTTACTTTTGCTGTTTAAACGTAAAGGAGATTTGTTCACTTTCAACTCATAACTAGCATTTCGTACCATGTTTAATATTCACTTATATTATATTGATTATATTATTGTATAATTATATTATATGTTTTTATACTTAATAAATTGTTGATAATAATTTTTAAGTAATACTAAGAAATCTACTCATAAATGATATCTATTATTTTAATAGTTGCTATATTGTGTTATAACTCATTGCCTAGTTATTACGGTCATTACTTTACTATAATTGGTCAGTAGTTAACAATATAGCTCAAACTTGAGAATAATAGATAATTTTTCATAACATCGATTATTATACCATTAGTATATTGCAATAAAATGTGTTATGAATTGTGAATAAAAATTGCTTTTTTTTTTTTGAGCCCTGGGGAGATTTTCAATATATTTTTGATAACAAAGTAGATTCTAATTTCTATACACAATATTGAAATCCTTAGCTTAATACAAACACTTCACTCGAAATCGTACTCGAAAAAAAATCTTTACATCGCTTTAATATACATCAAGTCATCAAGATATTTGTTATTATTATCCTATATAATAATATACATTATGATTATATTTATTTCGAATGAAAAATGTAAGTTAGCATGTGTATACGATACGTTAAACGTCACTACGAAGATCAATGTTAACAATAAAAAATTGACTACACATTGTTGAATATTATGTAATAGATTAGATATAGTTAAGTTTAATGTAATAAAATGTTTTGCGCCACCCTAATTTAAGTTCATACAAATTAAAATAAACATTACATTTTGTTAAAAATTTATATTAGTTATGATATTATTAATATTGTTTATGTTATTGTTATTTGTAAATGATTTTTTGTATACATTTTCATTTGAGAATATAATTTCTACTCGTTTACTTGCTAAGTGTAATTGAATTGTTCTGGCCTCTATACAAACATATTATTGGATAACTTCGATTGGGCAAAATCTTATCTGGTGACCGGTGTGAATTATGTTGTCGTTTGCAATTAAAAAATCTATACAAGTGTACATCAAATAAATCAGGTGTTTTCTAAAGAAGACGTTTTACAGTTATTTATACGTTTCTAATATAAAAGTAGGTGCATATAGCTTTGAAAAAGTACGTACATATAGATGGTGAAGCAAACAATATAAAAACTGAGAAAAAAAACTGGCACAGCTGTTATATATTTTATTTTCTTATTTAGCTTTACTCTCTATTTTAACTAAGTCATCTCAAACGTATTATTTTGTTCATTAATTTACTCAATACAATAAAAAAAAAAAAAAATTAAATACTTTAAGAATTTAAAAAATATATTATATAGTTCAGAGATATTCAAACTTTTTCGTCCCACGGCTTTATAATATTTTGAAGGCACCCAAATTATATATTACCAAAAAAAAAATAATGGCTATATGTATGTAAATTTATTTATTTATCGTAAGACATATACAAATGAAAATATAATGTATAATTCTAAAATCGCTATAATGATTATATATATATATTTATATGATAAAATTATAATATAATAATTTTGGTTTTCGGTTCTTCGACACAGCTCCCTTCCCCAACTTACGCGACGCCCCTGGGAGCCCCAACGCACAGTTTAAATACATCTGATATAGGTACATAATAGACTAATTTTGTAATAGGTCTGTGTTTAAGTAAAAAAAAAAAAATACTGGATAAAGAAAAGTATTGCATGATTACAATTAAAATAAAGACAAATGCTGACTATAGGTACATTACAAATTGATACATTTTACTGTATGTTTGTTTATATTAACATAAAATAATACTGACTTTTTGAAAAGAATAAGGTTCAAAACGACGGTACTAATATAAAAATACAATATATCTAAGTTAGGCGAGACAATGGTGCACAATAGCCCGGAAATTTATAGAAGTCTCTGAAAATTAACTAACCCTGACTTATATAATGTTGATACAAAATCATGTTTACACTTTAGATAAGATTTAATATTATAAGTAGAGTCTGTGTTTATTTAAAAGTGGTTAAAATGTAATGTACTTGTACGTAAGATACGTTAAAATATGCACCTATAAAATTATATACGTTTAACATTTTAATGAAATATGGTTTTATTCAAAATACTGCACATGCACATTATATCTTTAAGAAAATATAATAATAACAATGATATTTAATTATAATCTAAAGAGATAAATTCAATTTTTGATCATAGACATCAACGTGACAATTGAAATATATATAGGTGTATCATATACATATTTATGCAAGTTAAAGCTAGTCCTTATTTTTAAAACATATTTAAAAAAAAAAATTAAATGCCTATATAAATTTATAAATCATGAATTTCCATATAAACAATTTTAATCATTTGTTTTCGATAATTTTTAAGACTTTAATTAGTATAAAGTATTTATTTTAGGCTATTGCAATCTCCTTACGTCGCATATCCAAGAAATACTATTGTAATTAAAATATAAAAATCAAACATGAGATGATGTTCTACATATGTGCCTTATGTTTAATTAAAGAGCTTTTTCGTTAAATCTGCAACATACATACAGCTAATGAACAATTATGTGTTCCTTGGATTAATAGATCAAATTAACAAACTACAGTGATTTCTTATAAAAATCAAGTCATTATTTTAAGTTTCAAGCAAAACAGAATTTTATTATATGTATATTACTAAATTATATAATATTATAGGATTAAATTTCCATTTCTGTGTTTTTATATAAGAAAGATAAAATAAAACACTCAAATGATATTTGAGAGGAAGAAAGTCTACACTTTTTATACCTACTTATAAATAATAACTAAGTAAAAATATTGAGTATAATAATGTTCGATTTTGTCTTACAACACAATAAAAAAGAATCTATCAAAGTTGTTTTTTTTTTTTTATCATAGATTAAATGACATGAACAACATAACATATTTAAACTGAGAACTAACCACAAGAACAGTTAGAATATACAATTAAAATTTAAAAATATAGTATATCTACATGAGTTTAATTTAATTTTTTTGAATCATACTAATTATTGCATATTACTTCAAAATCTGTAAACTATAGTAACTGCTCAATTGACGTATTTCACTTTACCGAAATACGACAGAATCAGTACTTTTAAAGTTACTAATCAGTAAGCGAATTATGTACGTCCAGTTATTTACTATATAAGAAAAGAAAATTACTAACGCTTCAAGTGTTTTGAAGGGTTCCTGACCCGGAAAGGTTTTCAGAATATTTTAAGCCAGAGGTCGTTAAATGGCAATTAGCCCTGAAAAAAAAGTGATAATTCGTTTCAATTAAGAGGTAATTTGTAATTTTTTTTAATTTTTCATTGTCTCAAGCTTTATAAAATTCAAAACAAATTATTTTAACGAAAACAATGCCCGTGTATTATGTGGCCTCGTAGAAATAATATTTAACTTACATAATATGGTATTTTAACTACCAGATACGAGATGATATTATTATAATAAATTATACTACACAAACATTTTTTTTATATTTAATATCTGTAAAATGTTAGGTCTTATGTCTATAATGGAATAAAGTAAATAATATCTGTAAAATTTACTTAAAATCTTTTGATAATTATTAGTTTATAAAATTAATCAATAAAAAATAGGTACATTTATGTTAATAATGCTAAATTCAGAAACTAATGTGTTCGTTAATTTTAGTAGAAAACAGTTCTTTTACATAAAATGCATTATAACGATATTATTACATAAATATTAATAAGTAATAATTATAATTTGGTGTGCAAGTTACAATTGTTTAACAAAATAATTTGAAATCAATTCGATCAAATCATTGAATAGGAAATATTCGATTTTATACAGTGTGTTAATGAAATCGTTATATTTTATACTTTGTGTACAATATATATGCAGTTAAACGTATTATTGTGTATCTTATTATTAATTACAATTAATATCATTCAAATCACAATTGTGCACATAGGTATAGGTATACTTTGATCACAATTATTAGAATATTGAGCAATTTCAGCGGTCGACATAAGGACGACTACGGTATATGAATACGAAATAGGTGTAATAAATAATTTAATTTTCTTAAAGGGATTTCGAACTTATACAATTGAATATGGTAACCCAATAATTAAAAATGGAAACCCTTATTATTTACCCCTGGGGTGCGACATGTGGTAAAAGTGTCCACAGAAAACTATGGAAAAAAATCTTTTATCCTAAATCAACTTTTGAAAGTCTAGATATGCGTTGTTCTGGTGTGAGTAATGCAAAATAACCGATTAAAATTATTAAAGATTTAATAATTAATAATAATTGCGAATTTGCGTACCAATAGTTAATATAGATAATCAAATAATTATAATATTCAATGCTTTGTATAACAAAATATGAATTTGATATACCTTGGTAATTTCAATTAGATACTAAGCGGTTAATGAAATACATTTTGCTCAAAATCAAAATTAAATATTATCTACAGTGTACAAATAAAATGTATCACCAAATAATCTTTTATATATATAAAAATGAATGTCTGCCTGTCTGTCTTTCTGACCTATATGTATTCCTAAACCGTTCAACCGATTACCATTAAATTTGGAGACAGAGATAGATCAGACAACTAGGAAGAATAAAGGCTAATTAAAAAAGATAGAGGTCCATCCTCAGGAGGTGCTCACACAGGGTTTTTGAGATTTACGATCAAAATATTTGTTTATAAATGGTTGCTATTGGTAACCATTGTCGTTATTGGTTTGTATAATCTCTGTTTATTTTTAAGGTAGTCAATGGTTATATATTTTATAACTATTATGATTAGGTAATAAGAATATATCACATACACATTTTTGCAAATAAATTTATAGAAAAAACAAATCTTTGGCATACGCCACCATTGTGATGTTTTTCTTAGGCCTAATATTTTGATTTCACTTACTTATGCTCCTCGCGGTGTCCTCAATCCATCGTAGGTAGATTATCTACCTGATACTACATTACTCGCATATTTTCCGCGATTCAATGCAATCAGATTACCTACTTAGCTGGCTTAATTGCATGTAAATCACTTGAGGTTATTCTTAATTCAATCTCTGGCTCGGGCAACGTTGGGTGGGACAGCTAGACTTTTCTTGATAAAAAATATATAATGATCGAAAATAAATTGAATATCGTTATTATGATATTACTTATAATATATTTTAACCGTTATATTATAAAATAAAACATATTATTCATATAGAGTTGGCATTTTTAATTTTTTTAATGGGTAGCGAATTGCAAGAGGATCAGCTAGTTGTCTTATAAAATATAAAATTGTACTGAAAAAAACTGAAAAAAATCGAGAAAATAATGTAAGATTTAAAAAAAAAAAAGATCTAATACTATGTTATCATAACCAGGATTATTTTTTCATTATAAAATAATATCTTATTTTAATATAATTCAGTTTTATAACATTATGTTTTTCCATCATTATAATTATTCTTTATCCGATGAAAACTATTTATTCGAATATATATATATATATATATATATATATATATATATATATAAACTGCACAAGAATCGGTCATTACTAAAACTAACTACAAACGAGCACATATATGTTGACGGTAGGTATGTACTTATAATAAAAAGTAAGAATACATTTATTGGATACAAATTGTATTAATCGCAATACGCTCTTAAAAGACTACTTTGTGTAATCACCATTGTCTTTGAAGTCGAATTTAAATGTTTTACCAATACTTTCATACGTTGTTAGAAACACGCAGCGCGTGTACCAAGTATACACGCAGCATACAAATTATACTCATAACAGATATTGTAACATGACGTGTTTGAGGCAAAATCGAATTAGTGACTTTGCTTTAAATATATAATGGTTATTACTTATTAGTTATTACGCGGTTGTTACATATTATTAAGATCATAATATTATAATAAAACATTCACCGTCGATTTTCGTACACACGCCTATAAATTATCGGTTTTTTAATGTTATATGCTTCCCGTTAAAATAATATATAATAACTTGTTGTAGTAGCTCTGTGAAGATAATTTGTGATATAGGTATAATGACGTATAGTGTAAACAGAATCATTCACCAAGCACGGTCATCCTCTTTTTTCTTTTATAATGCAGTTATAGAATTTTTAAATTTACTTAAAGGTTATAATTTTAAATGTTTAAGATTTTTTATTCTACCTACTGTGCTTTGTGGAAAACATAGTTTTATTTTCAAATGATAACTTCCTTATATAGGTACTGCAAATTATTTAGTGGATAATTTTTCTGAAAATATTATTGCATCAAAATCAAAATTTGAACAAAAATTTTATTAGATATTTAGCATTATGCACTAAGGATAATAGAATCCATAATAATGGGTTTAGAAAATTTAGGGGCTTTAGTGATATAAAAAATGTTAACAACTTATATTAATCAATATTATTACTGATTTTTAAAAATAGTCCAACTATAATAAACCTAAATACAATATTACACCAGTTTAAAATTTGTAAAACCATTCTTAAAGACTATAATACTATTATCCTTAGTGTAAACATTTTAATAACTGAAAAGTTAATAACAGACATTTTATTGCCTTTAATTTAAATGATTATAAATCATATTACATAAAATATACTAAATCTATAAAAAATAAAATTTAATAAAGAGTTTTTAAATTTAATAATTTAAGAACATTGTTATTTTTTTTAAATCCATTACAATATCCATTATGGTTTTTAATGAATTATTAAAGTGTTTTATATTATAGGTCAAGTAAAACGACAATAAATATATTTAGACTACATTTTTAATTTAAATAATTATTGTTATAAAAATAAAACAATGAGAAAATTCTTTTATTCATTTGATTTTGATACTTATAATACAATTGATTTAAATCTAAAGGAATTGCTTTAAAAATACAATATAAGTATTACCATAAAATAAAGTAAAAAGGAAAAATGTAAATAACAAATTATAAAAATATAAATTTAAAATAAAATAAAAATTTAGCATATAACATTCTATAATGAATGAAATTTAATTTATATTTTATGACTAACTTACTATTATTCTTATATATTATAATTTATATAGTATAACAGCATTGCATAACATTATTTAATCGTAATATACTTGTACTAAAATTGTAATGTTGTATGTCAAATCAATAACTGATTTTTTTTTCAATGATAAATATGTTTTTTTAATCATAATAAATATTTTATGTAATAATGAAACATAATGATGTGAATATTTTCTCTTTATATTCTATTATAAAAATTGTTTTGTTAAGCTGGCACATTTACGAAAAATAATTTAAAAAGTAATTGTTAGTATGCTTAAGGTCACCGTAGGTACACTATTGTAATGTATGTACTCTAGTTGTAGTCTAGTGTATTATCTACACACTGAAGTGATCTTGTTGTCATAAAATCAGAACTATGTAGTGTATCTCGGTTGCTACACACCACTGGGGTGAAAAAAAAAATAATTAGACAAAATGCAACATACGATTCTTCAATAACCATAAATTAAAAAAAAATAAATAATTCAATATACAAATTATACGTGTTAAGTTATTATTAAACAAAAATGTTTGTAACAGATAACGAATTACAATGTTTCTAATCCAACACGTGCAGACGATTTAAAGTTGTTTTACTAGTTATACTATATACTGTATACAATTACGACCGTTAAGATGATTACAAAGATCAATGACATTTATGCATCATAATTCATAATCAAAATATACAAATTGTCAATTGATGACCATAGACAATTATCAATAATTAATGATCAACGAGTTTAGATCAGTTATGGAAATATTTTTTAGTAAGGGGTATATTGCTTTAGTTGATAATATGTGATAGGTGTATAATAATTCAATATTTAACTTATAAATATAGTATATTAATATAGTACTTATAAATAAGCATAGTAAATTATGGTTTACCAAATGACTTTTAACTTAATGTTGTAGAAAATATATTATAAAAAGAAAAAAAAATACCACATTAATTATTTTACCACTATGCATACATATTGGTGTGTGAATATATACATTTAAGACTATAAGATTATAATTAATGACAACAAAATCGTATAAGTCATAAAAACTAAACAAGTAAAGGCATGTATTATTTTGAACAGCGCCTTTAATAAGATTATTTTGAGTTTAAAAAATAATTCCATGGGGGTATAATTTGTTAAATCATTATTATTACTCAGTCAGTGGTCAAAGCTATATGCAATATTAATTCGTTACGAATAAGAAGTAACATCAAACGATTACTATGCAAAAAAAAAATAGAAAGTTATTTTAATACATTTTTAATATCAACATTTCAAAGTTATATTATATTATTTATATAAATAAATAAAAAAAAATCTATTAACCATGAGTTTGGGTGAACTTACCACATTTATTAGGTCAAAACGAGACCAAAAATATATCCGTGGCCGTTTTGCTGCGTATATATATATATATATATATATATAATTACTAAGTGAATGTAAATTATTTAACATAAATATGAAATTATCGAAATATAATAATTTCACTTTTAACCGTTATTGATCAAGAAATATATATTTTTGTTTTATAATATCGTATAGTATTCAGTTGAATTGGTTGAGTTTAAAAAGAAAAAAATTAATTTAAAATTAGGAAAAAATAAAATATCAATATAAATTATTTTCGTGCAGACGGCATGTTTTTGCGCGCTGATAACACTGTATTAATTATTTTTCAGTAGGTGCATAGATTCAAATATTATGGTGGCAGTTAGCTAAAAACATACATTTATAAGACCCAGCATGGTATGAATATATGACGTGTCCTAATAATTCATACAGCCGAGTTGGCCTTGTCGCATAAGAAAATATTACGTTATGCTTGCAAACGTTTTAGGTGTGAACAATAATAATATCGAATTTATCGTAGCTAAATAATATCTATCATCATCGACGGGACAATCGAAATAAATCTAATCCCGATGTCATTTTCCCAAAGGCACAATACCGTACGTTTACGCGTACGTCAATATATACATTTATATATTGACGAGAAAAAAGTGCCGGTATAAACACACACGCGCGCGCGTAAACCATTTATAAAATGTTTTAATGGGTTTTTCACGAGCTTTTGTCACTATTCAAAATATATACGGCCGTGAAAATATAATGCGCCACATAAAAATAAAAATCTATGCATTTCCGTGTGCTTTTTTTTTTTTGGAAAAAAAAAACAATGTGGCACAAAGGGATTATATCTTCTTTACATCTTTTAAAGAAATTCAATAGGTCTGAAAATCCTGGCAGCTCATTTTTTTTCATTTAGCGCTCGCAGAAATAATTACCGAGATTGACTAAAACATTATCGTAAAATCTTCAACGTAATGCAAACGAATGTAAAACGGTGTTTCTTAAATACCTCGATCGCGTGGCATAAAATTAAATCAACACTGATCAACGCCGTAAGTAAACTATAAATATATGTATATTATAATAACTATATATGTTGGTATAGTTACCAAAAATCGCTTATCGAAATTTGGAACACGGCAAGTCATAATCACATATAAATACAAGTAAACATAATTTTATAAAAGCCGAATGTTTCTTTTTTTAAAAATAGGTTTTTTTTAATTTTAATTTTGACTTTGGAAATCGCTGATATATATTATATTAGGTAATTAGGTAAAATATTTTCGGCTGACCTCGAGGAACGTTTTCTTCAGTTCTAATTGTGCTTATTTGTTTGCCTTAACCATTATTATTTACTTGATTATAAGAGCTAATGAGATTCAAAAGTTTCTAGTAGCCCTATTTATCGATTGGAAATTGTATCTAGTTAGCAGTTTCAAGGAGACGATCTTTTTTCTAAGTAGTTTTTCCAAATGTATACAATGACTGTAAAAGAGATAACTAGGTACTACGAAACTTTGTTACGAAATCAATAATATAAATATGGACGTTTCGACTTTCAAAATTAATAATGTTTATTATGATAAAATACAAATTATAAATTATAAACTAATTTTATTTGTTAATAATTTTAAATACTACTTTAAACAACTAGATAAGGTTTTAGGTGTTAAGTCTCACATTTAATTAGACTGTTGCAATGCAATTTCGAAAGTATTCAAAATACATGATCACGGAACGATGCATTTTGACGCATTCGTATATTAATTTCACGTTTTGGTTAATCAAGAAACAGTAAAAACATTGGTTGAGTATCAAAGAAAAAAAAGGAATTTTTTACAGTAACGTCTAGGAGGTAGTTATATTTTTAAAAGTGATCTGCAACAAAAAAATGTTCTTTCTATTTGATACAGACATGGCAATCCTTTTGAAAATAATAATATATAGGTTTAACACACATACTATTCAACTTGAGCGCATAAAACGGATTTACGTTGTCGCTGCGAGTTACAAACCCGTTTCGAAGAATCTATTGACGTTTACCAGTAAAAGATACTCTGAATAAAATTTTCCACAAAACTGTCAATTATCATTTAAACTATAATACACATTCTCCGAATCTTTTTAATATGGTGGTCACAATAACACTGTTACAATGAAATCCAAATCCTAAATTGATAAACGCTTATAAATATATTAAATATTTGTTAATAATTATGTTTCCGGTAAAATTTCTATGCTTGATTTATATTGGAAACGCAATTAAATCAAATATAACGTTTAAAAGTCGTTTATATTATACGAAGAAAACCCAAACAAAACCACATGATTATAATATCATAATAGTTAAATCGCCGTGGATTTGAAATGTATCTATGTTCAATATTTGTTTCAAAATGTAAGAGCAGTACCTAAAACTCATGCCCCCCTTAAATCTGAAATGTAAATCATATCAACAATATTGTTATTTGTAATTTTCCGTCCGTATAAATATTTTATAATTCGATCAAAATAAATCGGCCAAATTATTTGTTTTAAATAGGGTGGATGAGAGATTGATAACGTAAAATCTCAGTCTCGAAATAATATCACAGTGTTGACATAGATCGTTCGTTAAATATATATAAAAAATGATTTCGTAACGTAAAATTAAAAATGATTAATAGGTACCTTTATAATTAGTACATTTAGTAAAATATCATCATAACTCAAAGCTACACAAACGCGAATCTAAGCTATCAAACATGTTGAGTAGGTAGGTAGGTAATTGAAAGACATACAAAATTTATTATAATACCTACCTACATTGTCAGCAGTATGCGGGAGATTTCCCGTGAATGATTTATTCTCCTTCCAGTTATGGGAAATTTCAATTTAATATTTGGATTTCGTGCCAGGTATAATGATATTCTGCTGAATTTTTTATTTCATGACATTTTACTACGTTTTCATAAAATCATAGTTTCGGCACGAATAAAAACATTTTGTATTTCCACTTGACAATATTTTCAATTCGTATTCAACGTATATTCGTGCATACACATATTTTATTTGAATAATAATAATATTACGATGAAATTTTTTTTACCATTTTCGTTGAATTATTTTTTTTTTTATCTCAAACTTGCTTATATAATCCGGCTTATTCTTCATAAAGAATATAGTATGAGTCTAAATATGATTTAATTTATTAATGATAACAATAATATTCATATTGCAGTTAAAATTAAAACCTAGTGAAATATAACAATAATTATTATAATTAATATACACAGTCAAATTATATTCGCATATGTACACATAATTCAAAAAATCCTGTAAGTGCAGTATGATGTAAGCAACGATGATTTGATATATCTGAATTTAACACACAAATTGCAATATAGGCTATTTACAGACAGTTTTTCAAAAAGTATTACGTGCTCTTTTTATTATACACCGTCAAAATATTTATTTTTAGAATAAAATTATTGTTATGATTTTTATATAGATATATAAACAAATTAATAATTTCTCAAAATTTATTGTTTCGAGTTTCAGTTGTAATTTCACTATAAAAATGTAGTATAAAAGTCAAAAAATACTGTTTATTTTTTTTTTCAAAATCAAATTACTTTTTATTCATACTATGACATTTTTGATACACTCCTCGCCTTAACATATAAAATTATGTGTAGATAATTTGTTTGTTTTGTTAATACTTAACAAATATTACAGAAAACAAATCCAGAATGTTTAATTATGTGTTGCTCTATTTAAATAAATTTAATCGCCGGCTGAATTTAAACGAATTGAAAACTTGAAAGCTCAATCAAAACAATCAATATGTGACCTCGTACATACCGATCACGTACTTGACAGCGTTTGTATTGAAGAAAATAAAATTAAGATAAGTTAACAAAAACTAAAATCATTTAAATTCTGAAACCTAATCATAAAAGAATATTTTGTTTTAGCAAAGAGACACTAACGAATTAATTTTACTACGTATCAAAATCTCAAACGTTCACTACGAAATTGGAATAATTTTGAATAATGCATTTGTTTTTTTAATTCTAATTTATTTTTCATAATATTCGTGATTATGAATATAACGTTCAAGTTATTCAATGACTTGCAATTTGTTTGTTGTTTAGAATTAATTATAAATAATTGTCGCCTTTTAGAACTTGATCACATCTCTTCGTATTTGAAATGAATTGAAAAATATATAAAAATTAGTAGGTAATATTTAACATAATTAATTTAATGTAAAAAATGTATAATCTTAATATAAGTGAGTATTTATTATAATATATAAGTACCAATGTCTAAAAATATATTTTTATAAAACTTATTATTAGAAATTCACACATTAAATATAGTTGCCTAAAGAAGTACGAGGTTACCTAGCTGTGAAAAAAAAATGTAAGAATAAGTAATTAAATTTTTCATAATCATGACATATTAAATATTATATTTATCAATTAAAAATTATTGTTAATTAATTTAAAAACAGAATCTTTATAAATGATTTTAAATCAAACGAAGACAGCAAATTATTTAATTATTTAATAATATATTATAGATTTAATATTTTGTACTCATCGCAAAGAATGAACGCTTTTTTAATTTCTATACTAAATTCCATTGTGTGAGTTAGATTGATTATTTTTCGTTTTTGTCTTGATAAATAATAGACTATAACCAAGATGGCAAGAGAAAATGTTATTCGTGATTAATTATTATAATATCAGTCAAATCATGTACAATGTATAAAATATGCAGATAATCAATTTACATTTGAAATAGATTTCAATAACATCAACGTAATGAAAATCAAATATTAACTTATAGGTATACGGATATATTAAGGTATATTATATTATTATTATTATTATATTCTATATATTATATATAATATATCGTTATAATAATCATATTAATAATTCAGTTTATTAAACAATACTCACATCAAAATAATTGTTTAGTAAGCTTAACTTCTGTAACTTTTACAAGTATTCCAAATATTTCTACAGTTCTATCATATGAGTCATGATTTAATTATTGAAAAATTAGAAATATTTTATAGAACCTAAAAGATTTTAGGTAAGTACCAGTTGTATTAAAAAATATAATCAAAGAGTTAAATGTAGATTAACTATGGTAATTGATCAAATAAATATATCTTATAATATATTACACGTCTCAAATTTTAATTTGTAATGATAAAAAAAAATTAGGTAAATCATTTAGCTATATAGTACCTGTTATAGATATTGTGTATATCTTTATAATCATAGAGATAGTCAATGTAACAGATGAGCTTAACTTAAATGAAATTATTTGTCATTCAATACGAAAAATGATTCTAAGTAGAGATAGTAAGACTATATTTCTAAACATTTTTTCTATATTTCTATAAGTAAAATTGTAGGTTTTTCTAATATATTTTAAAATTATAATTGAGTATAGCTAACAATATTTTACCTACAACATTAGAAACATTTTCGTGACCTCAGGGCTATGAATAATATTTTTTGTATTACAACAAAATAATTAAAATTGATTTTGTCAGAATATTTTTTTTCGTTAATATATGCCCGTTTCCAGTGTTCAGTTTTAGTTTTGATTATTAAAAAAAGTACGTAGAACTTTTACTTTTATCCCTCCGGAGTACCATTACATTCAATATGCTATCAAAAAAACCGCATTCGAAATAGCACTTTTACTATTCTGAAAGGTGATGACAAACACCAAAAAAAAAA
>JACXSJ010001722.1:32886-74780 GCA_014851325.1 Pentalonia nigronervosa | reverse complement strand
ACACACACACACACATATATGTGTGTGTGTGTGTGTGTAAGCGTAAAAAAGTAGGACCAAGTGAACGACAGACACGACCACGACGATAACTCATTCGCGTTAAAAAGAGTCTCGACATTCGGATAACAAATTACGAGACAAACGGTTTTATTATTATTATTATTTTTTTTTTTTTTTTAGAGAAACCGGATTTCGGATTTTCACTCGGTGTGTGACTATAGAATCCGTGCCTAAATATATATTATACGCCGCTCAGCAGCCGTCCTCGGTAGACACCGGTATGGTAGCGGTACTAGTAGATACCTATATATTATATGATATACATAAAGTAGCAGACAGCAGTAATCTTAAGTACATATATATTCCTCCACAGTTATTATACATTAATACATACACACACACACATATATATATATATCTGTTTAGTGTTGTGTAGTAGTCACTTCGAGTCGTCATTCCGAATTGGAATTGAGTAAACCCGACGTCGGCGACGCGTTGACGTGATCTTTAAGCCTCTGTTTCCTAACCTAAGCGCGCGCTAAAGTCGAAACACCGAGCAAAAATATTTTGTGTCCATTAATGATAGGTAATTGACGCTCGCGCGAACGTATTTTTATAATATGTTTCATATTATTATTATTTAGTTAGGTATTATTTATGTATCACCGTATGGGTACCTAATAGGGTGATTCACCAAGCTCGTTCACCCCATTTTTTTTTTTTTTTCATAACGTAGTCATTCAAAATTTGGTTTTTGGGATTTTCAAATATACCTACTTATAAAGACCATAATTTCGATATTCTTGAGATTTGTTCGTATCTATCATACTCATGAAGTGTCCTGTGGTGATACAACTTTTTTTAGTAAAAATTGAAAAAAAAAAATGAGCGTACATTTACAATAGTCTTTTATAAGTACTTAAAGTTAAAATTTTGACAAAATACCTCAAAGTCATGAAAATTTGCCCTTTTTTTTAATTAATAATTCCTAAAAAAAATTTTTGTTTAAACCTAAAATTTGAAAATTTAAAACACGACTTACCACAAGTTTTTCTATCTTTTACAAAAAAAAAAGTTTAACGGAAAGTCAAACTATTTTTTATGAGCGTTAATAACTGTAAACACATCATGAAATTTTCACCGAAAGTTGAAATTATCATTTTCTATACACCATACAATTTTAAAAATGTTTTCGCTGTTTTTGACCTTATTGTTGTAAAAATAAGAAACTTTTGATTTTTTAAATTATTTTTCTAAAATATTGATTTAAACAATTTTTGTTGGGTTAAAAAGCTTAAAAATGTTATACAAGGTTCTTCATAAGTTTATGGCTTATGTTATATAAGTTAATAACAGTTGTAAATTATTTATAATAGTATTTGATGAAAAAATTCAATCTAAAAAAATAATATATCATATATTTTTAATAAAATATAATATTTTAAAATCTATTTTTAACATTGAACAAAAAATAATTGTGATACCTAGGTAAAATACAGAATTTATATATATTGGTTTAAAACTTTCAACTTATAATGGACATATTAAACATACATAAATATTCTGATATGTACAAATATCTTTTGTCGGAGAAATATAAAATGCTATATTGTACCTATATGTAATTATACGAATACAAAATACTATAACAACTAATAGGTATATTAGGTCGGTACCATCGATCCTTAGTATTAATATTTTAACAACTCAGAATCTACTAATTCAAATTTTGAATTAGGTACATTAATATTTTCAAGTAATTTGATAATTTGTCAAGCAGATAATTTTTTTTTTATTGTTGATGTATCTAATTGAAATTTGAACGAGTAGTTTCTGAGTTGTTATAAATATATTTGTATTTACCATTAGGGTAATCAGGGCCATCCCAAATAATAAACATTGGGAGGGGGTTAAAGATTTATATTTATTTGCCTACTAAAAAAAATGTTTATAAAAGAGTTATTTTATAGACAACATGTCAATAGTATTATTTATAAGTGTGTTAATTATGAATAGTACCTATGTGAAAAGAAATTGAACATTAGTGCAATAGTATGTATGTGAGGAACTATTATAATAGAACCTTAGGAAGTATGTTTAATTTTTTCAACGTATTGGTCTAAACTTTAAAGATTTCCAATTTAGACATTATAATTTAGACGCTTCTAGCTCGTAATTGGTAAAAATAAAACGACATGAATTTCAAACTCAAAATAATTTGCAAATCTTAGTGAGTTTTACAAATATTGTTGAAATTCTATCTTTAGACGCTTATAAATTTTTTTAGTGGATTTATGCTGAACTTTCTTTTTGTTATGGTGTGTATATCCGAGAGTCATTTATAAATTATAATAGACATACCTATTTCTTGTCTCGCTGACCAATTTTTCTTTATATTATAATATGCTACCAATGTCCATCACAATAGATATTTTTCTTCTTTTGTTTCATGTAATTGCAGTATCAAATAATTGTTACTTAAATAATCTCTCACCTCATTTCTGGTACTATACTTACCTACTGTTTGAACCTTGTGGGCATGATAATCAACAATAGATATAAGTATTAAAATATATGAATTACTACTTATTAATAAATATCCGGCTAATGCCTTAAATTAATTGTCGTTTTTGAGACATTTGACCTCAATGGCTATTAAAGTGGTATAATTATTTAGAAGAGATGATATTATTATATTATGATGTTAACAAGGCAGAAGCAATATGTACTGATCAAAATTGTTCAGTATTACATTCTGCAAGAAGAACTCTACCTTTCCGGTCAAGGTACTTCTAGTTTTAAGGAATTATATATCTAAAATATTTATAAAAATCAATTGAAAATCGGAATAACTGTTTCCGATTTATTGACGATAATCTCTTAAAATATCGTTAGATAATAAGAATTAAATATATAAATTTTCATCAAAAAAAAATTAATATAGGTAATTATCAAAAAATGAGCGATTGTAAAAATTGTTTTATATGATTTCTGTCGCTCCCTGTAATTAATAATATGTAGTTAGTATAAAGCTATAACATACACCAAGACTATAGAATTTAACCCAAATCAAATAATGTCAATAATGACTTATTCAGTTCTATATTATTATATTATTATTATTTTATTATTTTATACTCCCTGATGTTATTACTATGTAGGTGAGCTCTTTAACACTGGAAATATTTTTATGTCATTAAAACCAGCATAATCATTTCGTTTCGTACAAGTTTCACATTCCGAAGTAATTGTAATATTATGTAAAAGAAAAATAGTATCTTTTTTATTACGCTGTTCAAGGATAAATAGGCACCTACCATATAATTGTTGGAGTTATAACACTCTTTATATGGGAACTTCAAACTCCATGTTTAAAACAATATTCACAATATTCTACAATAATTATTTACTGTATGCAAATAGCTTGTATATTATATTTTTATATATCAATATCAATGGCTAAAGTCGACATTTTTTTTTTTTTTTTTTGTCAGGTCGTCGAACACTTACTTTATAGCTTCAAACTTTTCTTCATTTTAAATATTTGTTTTTAGACTTGCATACGCAGTTAAAAGATTAATGGATTTGCATTTTTGTGTTATACTTGGGCCTAATAACATATTTCGCGTAATATATTATAATATATAAGATACCTTATTATATCACTTTTCCGGTAGAACAACAACATAAGTGCAAATTTAATCGTTCTTCAGAAAACTTAATTTAAAAATTTTGTTTAATAGTTTTTATTATTTAGGACATAAGAAATAGTCTAAAAAGAATAAACGGTTATTTTTATAATGGAAAATTTAGTCTAGTTTTAGATAAATTTATCGGTTTTGGCAAAACATAAAAATTACTCATATACAGCTCAAAATTAATAAAAAAAAATTGCAATTATGTCATCGTTCTTCCAGAAAATGCCAAATTTTTTGTATTTTTCTTTCGCTTGCGTCGTTGTTACACAAATAAAAAATTGTCACTAATAATAATTATGTCGTTAGAGAAATAAAAATGATGCGCCACGCTTGGTAGATAAATTACATTGTTATTGATAACAACGTCATTATTCTCCTGAATATGTTATTAAAAACCGGTAATTTCAACGACGAAATTCCCTCTAGCGATCAATAATAGGTATTATACTTATGTCATTGTTTCATTCGATAAAATGAAATGTTATCATACTTGTGTCAAAAAATCAAAAATTTGCACTTATATCATTGTTTCACCAGAAAAGCAATAAATATATATACCTGAAATCATGTTTACCCATCTTTTTTTATCTTCTAATAATACATTAGTTCAAATGTTATATTTTGGAATTGTTGAGTGTACTTTCGAGACCAGATTTTTGGATAACCTAATTATTTGTCTAATTTACTTTGTCTACTTAGATTTGTATACCTACTATTTAAGAACCAAATTTTAATTTGTGTATTGTTAAGTAGATGATTTTTTTGAAAATTTTGAATCATCTAAATCATAATTCAATTGAGTAGTTTCTAAAATATTAATCTTTTTATAATGATGAATCCTTAATAATGGTTTTATATCAAATGACCTATATTAACCTAATAATTAATTTATAGTAGTCTATAATAATGGAATAATTTTTTTAAATTAACAACTATAATTTTCATATGTTCATAAACCCCCCTAATTTTTGAATCTATTATCATGATTCTTAGTGCATTAAGTTTAACAATTCTAAAACTAGGTATTATTCAAATTATTGTTAAAATATTGGGTAAATACGTCAACGTCGACATTTTCAAAATAAATAATTATTAAAAATTTATGATAAATAATAGTAGTTTTAATTTTAGAAAAAAAATTAACAGAAAGTTCTGTTCAAATGGTCTATAAGTCCAAGTATCAACATAATAAACAATATTTTAAGTATGCTCAAAAGTTCCAAAAATTTGAATTTAAATAAATAAATTATTTAAGAAAAAAAATGGAGGTAGCCTGTGCTTGGTGAATCATTGTGTATCCGGTGCATGTATACTCGGATAAAATAAAAATAAATTAGCCGTAATGTCAAAAACTTGTGAAATTCGCACGTTTAATGACTGGTGAAAATACAAAAGACCTCATTGTTCCTAATCCGTAGTAAACAATCGCGCTTTATGCCTAGATACTCTCTCCGAAGCAGAACAATTAAAATGATATCGAAATGATCCTCTTGCGTCGACATAAACTGAATCACACAGTATATTATAATTATTAATTTATACTGTTTTCGCATATGCCGACGACATTGTTT
Organism: Pentalonia nigronervosa; assembly: GCA_014851325.1. Taxonomy (NCBI): domain Eukaryota; kingdom Metazoa; phylum Arthropoda; class Insecta; order Hemiptera; family Aphididae; genus Pentalonia; species Pentalonia nigronervosa. The sequence goes on along the minus strand of JACXSJ010001722.1, from coordinate 69,511 downwards.
CGGCCATGCATATATCGTCGTCATTAATATTCTGTATGCGTAGACGATATATTATAATATGCGCCATTATTGTAAGGCATATTATAATGCCTGCTGCAATGTCTTCCTATTATTATTATTATTCCTTTGATTATTCGGCTCCACGCATGCGCGCGACGGACCGCACAAAATTTCATTGAATATATTTTGTAACTATAAACATTAATGTGATACACACACATACACATATATCGTTATAGGTATATACATGTAGGATGGATTTAGTAGTTATTAGTATAATTCACGCGTATAAGCAGACGAAAAAGGAGAAATACTACTCTTCCACTCGTAAAGTCGTGCTTGGTAGGTGGGTAGGTGGGTAGATGGGTACCAGATACATCTCGTATATGTACCACGATGATAATATAATATGTATATTATTATAATGACAGGTACACATGTACAGGACGCGTCTTACAACTGTTCGATTCGAAACTAATTGCCCCGCCGCACATAACACGACCCGCGCCGCTTGTCTGTTATAATAATAATAATAATATTATTATTATTATTATAGACGTGTTTGTTGTGTTTACGATGTTATCGACTACTACCGCTGCTGCTGCACACACGATTAGATTCGAATTCGTTTTTTTTTTTTTTTTTCAAATAAACGCCCGTGTAAATGGAACGGACGGCTGGGCGACGGAATGACAATAATATTATACAAATCTTTCAACGAAACAAACCGGCGACCAACTAACCCCCTGCAATCTCCCTGCCGGGTTTTTTTTTTATGTAATATTTTTTTCCTCGCCGATAATATTATTGTAAGGTAATCGTCACAAGTGCGCCGTGTCCGCCGACCGTTGTATAGTGCACGACTTGTTATAAAAATGTTTACAAATACCTAATAATAATATGATAAATGCGTACCGTGCGGCAACGCGTTTTTTGTTATTTTATGGTTTTAAATAATAATAACATATATTTACAGGATAATCCCCTTGTTTCTTCCCAGTCGATAATCTTTATTGCGATTAATATTTTTGAGATTAACTGTATTTCAGACGATGACCCTACCGTAATAAAATAGATTTCCTGCGTTTGTTCGATTTGTATGAGCCAGCTATATTGCATTGCACAATGCTCCATTAGTATTTTTTTCCTTCAACAATTATATTAATTCGTTTAAGTTAAATTTTTCTACATCCATATTCTTTGTGCTGATGTATTGTTACCAAGTAATTTATCATCGTAAACTATTTTATATTTTAAACAAATAAACCCGAATAGTAAAAATCTTAGATAAATCTTTTAAGGAGTGTGGATTTGACCTGCGGGTGATGTAATTATCGTTTATTTGTATTTAAAAACGAGTTGTGTTGATGTGGGCGTGTCATTATGTCAATATATATAAATATATGAGTAACCTATATAATTCAGTATACATTAATTATATAATTTACAAGTATACGATACAGTTCAATATCATATCAATTACATTACATGTCTTTAGTCTTTACGTATATACTAAAACGAAGTGTTTTTCCAATCTATATTGGATTTACGATTAGATTTTTAGAATGGCATAAGTCTTGTAGAATTTCTAAACATTCTTGTTCAATCGGCTATATATTATTTTACTAGGTAATATAGTACCTAATTTATATACTTTATTTATTTTATTTCATTAACACCCGTAAGAGGTAAGTTTTTTAACCTTTGCATACAATTTAATTAATTTTTAAAACAATATAATAGAGTACAATAATTAATACAATTAATTAAATACAAACATTTTTGAATTTAGCCATTGAATCAAAAGTAATAAATTCATTACACAACAAGCAAGCGACAAAACAGATTGTTGTTTTCCCGCATAATTCCTAGTGCTAAAGATACACGAAAACTGGATTTATTTCTAAAATTAAATATAAACTTGAATAGAATGCTTGTAAATTATTCATTTTTATTTTTGTTTAAATTCTAAAATTAAAAGTATTCCCATTTATGTCTAGTAAATTGACGGAAAAATAAAATATCAAAAAAGATACAATATTTAAACTTGACAAGGTACACCAAAAGAAAAAAACTATATAGATACAAGACACAAATGATACAAAGTACAAAAGACACAAATGTATCACTATAAGATATACTGACCGCAGTCACACTGCAGTACGCGTAAATAAGCGACCGGAAGTAAAAACAGCGGCATCTAATATTATTCATTTATTTTATTATCATAATATATTATGTATATAATAAGCGAGTGTAGTACGCGCATCTTGAAATGTTATATCAATTCTTGTGGTTCGTCGCGGTCGGTAGCCGTCTCGGACGTCATATTACATTATATTATTAATATCGTCGCCGGCGGGGTGCGAGCTGGATGAAAAATGGGCGTGTGAGGAAACACGAAAAATGCATTTGTGTGCATACTCGAACCGTGGACACACATTGTGGCGTTTTATTTATTTTTGTGTGTATATATGATAGCCACGAGTGAGGAGTATATTATAATATAACTAATAACTAATAATAACTATAACAACGTTCAAATAATCGGCGGGTACAAAAAAAAAAAAAAATACAAACAAACAAACAAGCAGACAAATTAATTTCTGTTGAGTTCTTTCGACCCCCTCCCCTCGCCGCCCACTCATCGTCCACCGTCATTAACCGATCCATTCGTACCGCCGGCGGCGGTGGTCGAGTTGTTGTTAATATACTACCGGCTAGGTTTTAAACAGCGGCGACCGGAATCCGGTGACCAATTATAACAAAATCGAAAACGATGATAACTCGGCAAAACACTTAAAACAACCGACACGGCGGCAGATGTTTCACCTACCTCTTCTACACACACGATAATAATATTATAAATATCAGCAGGGGCCGCCGAGGCCGGATCCGGAGACGCGAGAGCGCGCGCGCGCGCACGTCGGAAAGCGTATATCATATAATATTATGTATAGGTATGTGTGTAAACATATATTACGACCGCGGTATAGGTGTATAATATCCACGTCACGAGACTGCGTTTATATTATTATTATTATTAGTACGCCGCAGCAGTGTGTCGGGGCAGTGCCCGCAGAACGTCAAGTCGGTCGGCGGTTAATATTATTATAAATATTGTTATATATTATATGTGTACCTACCAGCGCGTTACCGCTTTTAACATTTAATTACTTTTTGTACTCGCAGTGACCATTGTTCCGTCAAAAGAAGTCGCTCGCAGTCAGTCGTATATTATATTATATTGTATAGCTGTGACGACGGTTTTGTGCGCAGTAGGTACAATAAATACGACTTCGTAAAATAAAGTTAAGTTTCTTAGGGCATATATTACATAAGTGTAAATTTGGTAAAATTTCAAGGGGCTAATATTTTTAACATCAATGTGAATGGGGAGCTTCGATCTCACATAGGTTAAAAGCTTTCCGTTTTGGAGAGGGGCCAAGTCCCTGTAAGCCCTCTCCCCGATTTCCGACTATATGCACTGTTGCCCGGAATTATATAATATGCGAACTAAAACGTATGAAATATGCATGCATTTATGCACTTAAAACCATTAACTATACTGTGTAAAATATGTAAAAATGTTGAAAAAAATCCATGTTATTAAATCGAAACAAGTTTTAAATGTATTTAAGATCGATTAAACAATTCATATGATAATAATATGTATTAAATTATTTAAATACCTAATTGAACTGTACATTGAACTCGTACCTATAACTCATTGGTTCATAGCATTGCACATTGAACTACTACTATAAACTATTATAACTCAACTAAACAAAAATTCATAAACAAAAATCGATAAAAAAAAAAGATTAACATATTTTTTTAATATTTATTCATTGGTTGGTGGTTTACAGTCTACTCAAGACTTGGACACATTTTTAAATAAAAATGCTCGCCAGTTTTTAGCAAATGATATTTCGAATCGAGACAATCTTCGTTCTACATCCGTCAACTACTTCAAGCCATGCTCAGCAGGCACACTAAATCACTACATAGGTTTTTACACTAGTTTTTCGTTATATCGGTGCTGTCGTTGTCAAGTAAGTATCTACTACGCAAATTATATTTTGTAGCAGAACATGTCGATCGCTATCAATAAAACAATAATCAATTGAATATTGAAAGTATTGGCCGAATAAGATCAATGAGTCGACGATGTATGTATATAGGTAAGAACGGGTAATTTTATTTACTTGTTATTTTATAAACGCATCGTATAGCTGCTTGATGTACTAAATATGCATATTATATAAATAACACGCCTATAATCTATATCAGAGTTTGAAAACATTAAAGTAACGTAATGATTACGTATAACGTGATACGTGACAAAAAAACGATTGGAATTTGTAAACGTTATTAAAGCGGAAAACCGCAGCAAACAAAAATAATTAAATAAAACATAACGATTAACAAAATTTATAATATACCATCAAACGAAACACAATGCAAAACGAAATGATTTAAAATACATTTATTTAAAAGTTATAATATTGGTTTCGTAGAAATATTTATTTGCGCGTGATTTAGCATTCAATCTTAACGATCAATCCAAGAATTTATTATATTTCGTTCCCCGAATTAGATATTATTTTTAATGATAAACGACACACGATTAACGCGAAAATTGTTCAACGTTTTACTTATAAATAACGATAAACGAAATTTGATTTCAAATGCAAGACCTTCGTACTATATTACTATATATTCAACCACATAATATTATACGGCAAGTACTTTTTGTGCGTGTAGCGTTTTTTACCCGAATATTCGGCGTTACATATTTGACAGGGAATTTCATTCAAGAACCCACATGACCCCCGCCGATTTTGTGACGCGAAATTTGAATGACTCGTTTATACACAAACACCGAGAAACTACTGCGATGATGATGATGATGATAATAATAATAAATATTGAAAACGTCGTCGGTAGCGTGCCCACGGAGCATAATAAAATATCGTATTTATTATATTACAATATAATGACAATAATAATAATAATATGCGAGTCCGCCGCGTGCAGTCTACACCACGAGAGACTTCAACGGCGCTGCGGCGGAAGCCACGGGTGGGTGCTGAAAATAGTATGTTGATGGCGAGTGTGTGTGGTGTATGTGTTTGTTTAACTTTTCTGCTCTGTCTCTCTCTCTCTCGGGGGTGTGCGGGGGAGGACAGTGACTTAGAGAAATTACTGTACACATATTATATATTACTTTTAATATGATATTATGTTATTATGTGTTTGTATAATATTATAGCGCGCGTTCGATAATAATATAATACATCGTGTTGCACTGATGTGTGGCGATGGCACTCCGCGTGTAGCCGGTGAATCCATATTACGTATGTACACGTAGGTGTATACCCCCGGTGATGTAAAACGACTGTAATATATAATAATACTTTGCTCGCGTATATATACGTGTATATATGTGGGATATTTACCGGATATTCAAATTGAATACCTGCAGCAGGTATTTTTCGTGTTCAATTTAAATTACTTTCGTGGTGTTATATATCTACACACTGCATCGTTGCCGCGTACCTTACCTATATATAGTACCTTATAAATTATACTATACTTATGGCAACATAATAACGTACATACGCGTTGACCAATAACTATAAAGGTACCAACACTTCCGGGACGAGTGATATTATGCCTACAAAATATTATGAGTTTTACATTAATTGTTTTCTTAATTACTCGCATTGGTGTGTAGTTAACAAACACCAGATGCAAAAATATTATATAATGTAGGTGCTCAACATTATGATATCGTAGTATAAATAATTTAGTTTTATATTTAATACACAAATCATTTGCAGACACTTTACGCAAATACCATATGGCTCGCGGAACCCCTCGCACGGGACTTTGAATTAATGTATATTCAAATGTTGCGTTACTAAATAAACACTGTGTTACCGTTTGTTAAATATAATAATATGATATTCATTATTTAATTTATAAGTAATCAACAAATAATAATATAAATATTGATAAATTATAGAATTATTGTTATTTTGTATCAATACGCTATATTTTAATATAATTGCATTTTTTCACATTCGTGTAATGTATAATTTTATAAACGTTTAGCATTTAATAAAAAATTCAATTTAGTGTAGATATATTCATGTACAAACTGTGCACAAACATGATGTCAAGACTCTTTTAATATCGACTTTTTAAATTAGGTGACAATATATTTTAAGGGCTACAATAATAGTCTTAGCCTAAAACCGACTGTTAACTAGAGTTTAAGCAGTCTAAAGCCTGACTCGATAACGGACATACATTTGCATTAATTTTTTTTATTCTTTTATACTTGCGCGTCGGCAATTCATATTTTTTTATCGTTTGCGTCAAAGATCGCGTATCCCATCAATGCGATGGTGTTGCGATGTATAAACAATTAATTTTTATGACGTGCGTATGCTGCGGACGACCGACCGTCGTGCGTTGGTTGTATGGGACTGTAATAAATAATAATAAATATATACTTTATGGGCTGAAGTGTCGGTGGGTCGCGGGTTTCCAGACATCTGCAGCAGCAGCTTGACCGATCGGTCGAAAAAAAAACGGTGTTGATGGGCTTCTGCGCACTGTTCTTTACAATAATAATAATTCCGTTCAGACCTCCCCGTATGATATCCTACACATAAATACATGCACACAGAATATAATATTGCCTCATCTGCAACCACCGTTGCGGTAGGTTAGACGGTCGCAGCGAGTTTGTATGCGTCGTCGTTTGAGACTGCTTCTTATTTTCTTTTTCTTTTTTGATTATATTTTTATTGCGTTTTTTTTCCATACACAGATATAATATTATATAACTACTGCAACGTTCGTTGTATAATAATACAGGTGGTGCCTATAATATTATTATATACCTAATACGGTATTCCTATTATATTATTTTCATGCCGTGCGCGGTCGTAGTCTTTCTTTTCATCTGCACGAGGATAACCGTCTGCAGTTTGCACCGCGTCAATTAAATATAGATTATAACGTGTATAATAAATTGTACATAATGTAATATGATTACTAGTTAATTACTAATTTGCACCACTGAATATTTTTGCATGTAGATTAATTACTTTAATATGTTTTAGATCGTGAACATGTCTAATGAATCACAATGAATTAAAAAAAAATGATTTCTGTTAGCGTTTAGTACCTAACTTTTTTATGAGCTCCTCATATATAAACGAATGATGTATAATATATGTATTGATGTCACCAAAACAACTGATAAAAATAACAGCAAACAAAGCGTCTCATCAATTTTAGATTAACCGCCAGCCTAAAGACATGTTCATAACAAAAAAATAATTGTCATGAGCGTCAAAATATGAATTAAATACGTTACTATGCTAGTTATTATAGTTTTGATTTTAACATAAATTGTTAAAAGGATAACATATTTTACAAAGTTTCAAAATTTGTTAATCTATTTATTTTTTTTTTTTTTTTTGTTATTATTAAATCTGTCTTGTTCTTCCAAAAATACTTATAACTTTTTTTCTTTAGCAAATATTATCTAAACTGAATTTTTGATGTCAGTGGTATTTGTCTTTTTTTTTTCATCGACACTTTCAATTACATTTTTGAAAATATGCCATAAACCAAATTACAAGGAATTCAGAAAATAATTTTTGTTAGCGTTTAGTATATTATTATTTACGCGTTTTCGTAATAACGAATGATTTATTGATGATGTCACCATAACAGCTGATAAAAAGATGAACAAATGAAGAGTGTAAGAAACTTCATATTGACCACCTGCAGTCTTTAAAGACATGGTTCATGAAAAAAAATTAATCGCCATGAGCGTTAATAAAATATGAATAAAATACGTTACTAGGTATACTATTTTTGTTTTTAACGCGAGTCATTGAAAGTATAAACATATTTCACAAAATATTGTTTCTGAGCTCCATAAGTAAGTAAGAAATTATTTATCCGGCGCAATAAAAGTACAGAATAGGTAGCAAATCGCATAAGTTTCAATTAATCGGATTAGAATTATCGAGGCACTTGTCCGGGGAACATTTACAATATACTATATTATATATCGAGTGCCGAATTGGGGAATCGAACAATGTGCTAGGAGTAACGCCCGGTCCTTGTGTTGTGCACACAATAGCCAGCAAACACGTGTCAAATACATCAGCAATTTCTAACAATACTCTGAAATTACGGATTTCACACAGCCAAGTCCGAGTGGTAAGTTAATAATTGTCTCGGTCAAAATTATGAAAAAAACAAGACAATAATAATGCGATTATATTATTTTCCAAATTGAATTACACGACGAGAATTACTTCGTTTATTTGTTTGTGGAGTAGTTGATGGACAATTTATAATGATTTGAACCTTTTGAAATGAGATTTTCTGCAGATTACAATAATTATAATTTTATAATCGTTTGTACTTAACTTTAACGTTCGTTGCTTGTATAGTCAACTCATAAACGATTCGATTGTTTAAAAACCGTTCGATTTATACTGACGGCCATATAATATATTACCCTATATTACCCTCTATTTTATTTACAGGGTGAAACTCGATAAACAAATTCAACAAAATTGATGGTTATTGGAAACAATTCATCAAATATTAATTTCATTATATAGAATAATAGTGTTTGTTTTACTTAAAACACCCGTTTTGGTGTAAAAATATAATTAGAAATGTTTTCAAATATATTTTGTCTGTGCTGAATAGTTTCAATAATAGCTAAAATCTATTTGAATCGCTTTTATTATAATTTATAGCCTAATAAAACCTCTGAAGTTTAAAATTATTTTTCGGACGATTTGTACTACTGCTTTAGGTAATAGACACTAGACATTTCAGTAGAAGGTACATATTATATAGGACACAGGTCAATAATTGGAAATCAAAAGTGATATTTATTCATTTTTAAGCTTAAAATGTATAGAAATTAAACTTTTAATGATCATTAATCACTGCAAAATAATTTAAAATTTTTGGGGAAATGAAGAAGAAGCTGATAACTAATATACTAATTTATAAACTCTCAAACTCTTTGGTATTTCTCTAAACATAAATATATTTGTGCCGCCCGATCATTCACCTTTTATGGAGGCTTTGTGTTGCGATAAAAATCGGATGTACAACTAATAACTATAGAAAACTATAAAAGAACTATACCTATTAATATTTCATAATAATTTTTATTTTGTTGAAAATTTTACAAAACGGTTTCATAAAAATAAAACCATCAGACACATCATGTGAACTGCGATAAAGTTAAACGATCCGACGCCGTTGGATTTCCTCTTCAAAAACTTCTGATTAACCTTTTAGAGGAGATGCTGACTCGTAACTCTAAACCTGCAAAGTCAATGTTGTATAGTATGCTGATTATTAATATAATTTAACCACCGACGACTTTTGAACAACACCTAATCAATAATCGGGATGTCATTGTACCAGAATTCCTATAGTACCTATATACACCATGTAGATACCAACTGATTATCACCGGTATGCCCGACTTAACCAGTGATCGGTGCCACTGAACGTATAACGTGATAACGTGTATATTGTTATCATAACTCGTGAACAGGCCTCGACTTACCCCTTCACAGTTTATATATACAATTTCTTTTGGTCTTGGATTTCTCACTTTGACTTCAATTTCCCAAGCCGGCCGATCTGGTAATCTTGTTAATCCTGACTACTAACCTAATATGTAGTATATATTCATAAGCGTTATGTGCATAATACATATAATATGCTAGGTGTTTAGATTTAATATATGATAAAATATATTATGTTGGTTTTTAGACAGCGAGCCAGCAGCCGATTTCTAATCGCATTTGCCCACCCCTAAAGGTTCAACAGATATATATACGATGTGCGCGCCCTTGAAACAAACTGCTTGCACCCTATGTTCTGTGTAAAACGTTTTCTGACAACAATATCGTTGTGATATTATTATTATTATTATTATGTTTTTTCGGCGTCGTCAGCACTACAGACAAACGCACGATATAATATATAATACGTAAAGGTCAGATACATTTGTCAGTTTGCGCCCTCCATGTGTGATTTTTATTCGTAGTCGATGGGCATTATGATCAAGGCCGTGTATTTAATGGCCAAGATCATTTTCCCCGGGTGGTAACTTTATTTCCGAAATAAGAATTGAAAAATATTAATTCATTGCTTTTTTTTTTTTTTTTAACGGACCGAACACTGGTAATTATTATAAAACCATGCATTGTAAATACTTCGACATATATATTAAAATAAATATATGAAGGTGGTGAAAGTATTGTAAAGTTGTGTGTGGTCATATGTCAATGATTAAGAACCATCAACCAGGTATATGTACCAGTGCATATTAGAATACTAAATAATAATCGCAGTATATGATAACTAGGGTTGAGATTTATAAGTAATAAAAAGCAAAAAAGTGTTCATAGAAATTTAATTGAAATAGCTAAAATAAGTAATAAAAATATATATGTAACGAGTAAAGTAGAAAATCCGGGAATTATTGTATTATAATTTACTATGTCCGAATATTTTGGGAAATGAAAGAATGATCATTTTTTTATTTAAAGTAAGGTGTCAACATCGAGGGTAATTAGCCTACAATTAGAAAAAACAGAAAAATTATTTTAATACTACAATTTTTTATACATTAACCGGACATGGTACGAGAGTGCCCAATAAAAAATTGTACCCTTCGCGGATTTCAGTGGGTAAAGTGAAAACCTTTATTGTTTAATTTGAACATAAACGATCTACCCGACCGTCTGTTTTTAATTTCTCAGTCAATGTTGTTTGCCTATGATACTAAATTGTTTTCAGCTATTATAAATAAAGGTTATGTAATAACTCTCCAAGAAAATTTTAAATAAGTTTAGCTCATGGTGTCACGAAAATATATTATCAGTAAATATTAATAAATGCAATGGGTAATGGCAATTTTTGAACGGATGCTCTTTCTCTTTTGGCCAAAACACAAATTTTAATATTTACTTTATGTTATACATTTAGACAATTATTAAAATATAAATTGTTTAAAATGTGTAGAAATATAAATAAATAATAATAATATATAATTTTTGTCTGTATAATCATTAAATATAATATATTAATATTATTTTTATGTCATAAACTTACTCAAATATGGTTTAAATTTATATATATATTATAATATATATATATATAAGGTCAATATTGTATCTGGCCGTTGTCTAATTTCTGTTGGCGCTAATTCACTAAATTTTGAAGTAATTATTTTAAACTAACTTAATAATACTTTTTTATATGCATAATATAAAGTAAATATTAAACTGTTTGGTTTGGCTTAAAAGTGAAAGGTCTCATACACACAATGCTATCTTTTTTATTAAAAAAACTATCCTATAATTTTTAGTTTTAAATTTAATATAATAATATTATTATTTATCGAGTTGATTGAATTAAAGATTTTAGTATTCTCTATTCTTTTAATTTATTTTTTCTATATAAAAATGTCCTCACAAAAAATTGTGACAATGATCAAATCGTTTGAAAATAGTATAACTATAAAACCACTAAGACAAAAAAAGATTATGATCGTATTTATTTCGATATTGATTGTAATTTGGTGCAGTGTTTAAACAAACTAAGGATACGACACGGTTTCTAAAATTAACTGATAATAATTATAGCTAAGTATACCTACTTAAGAAAAAATATATAATGCTTACTATAATGATTAATTTATAATATAACATTGACGAATCTATGAACTTATTTTTTTTTTAATAATTGACAATAAGTTTTATCATTTAATAATAATCGGGTTTGTAAAATTAATTTTAAATATCCTATACACATACCTACATATTATATGCTTTTATCAAGAATTATAAAAAAATGTAATCTATTAATTTATAAAAATATATTATGCAATTAAATATTTTGTGATCAGTAACATATATCGATTGCATATTCATTGCATGAACTTTCATGCACCATTTTTATACTAACTTTGGTGCCTACCTATAGGTAATAGTGTTTGCAATCGTGTTAGGGAGATATCATATTAAATTATGTATATTTTTTCTATGCATGGTATAAAATCATGGCTAAACACACTGCAGGTATTATGTTCTCAACTTGGTTCTGTGCATTTTTGCTACTACGTTGCGCTGCCCGCTTGTTGGTATAATTGTCAACCGCTAAACGCAGACAGGCTTACGTCATAATTAAACGCATGAAGTGATAATAAAAACTTGTCTGCGCCGAATGTATATACCTGTATATACGACTGAGATCATACCAGTCGTGTATTTAGTCATGTATATAATAGTATATTGTAAATGACAGTATATAACTGTATAAATGTTTGCAATAATTGCCTAACCTAACCAATTTTTGGTTTATTTAAAAATGTGCTGCCGACTACGTGCTAACACAATATTATAATATTTAATATACAAACATTGCAAATGGGCAGTGGCAATTATGATTTTTGCATGCCAGCAGCCATCGTGTATACGAATTAAACTGATTAGAGTCGACAATATAGATAGCTTATTGATTATATCATTTTTTTCTTAATAAAAAAACGGGTATAACTGATTTTTTTGTAAAATATCTAGTTTTTATTTATTTATTTGAAAATGCCAATCGAAAATTTTAGGTTTATAGTTCAAGTATAAGTTGACAAGTAGACAAATTGTGGATCAGTACTATACTCTGTTCAGCGAGAGAACACGCCGGGGTCCGTTATAAGGATGTTTTACTGTATACTGAACATAATATACATATTAAATTGTAGACAAACAGCGTAGCATCTACAATTTTTGCAAGCAAATGTGTATACGAATTTGACTAATTAGACAATATTGATTATGTTATTTTTTGATAAAAAAAAGCGTTGAAATTCATGCACTTGTTGTTCTAATATTAGTACTTACCTAAGTAAAAGTGTTTGCACTCGTGTTCTACCCAAAATAACGTACCGATGAGCTTAGACAATATTTTATATTTTAAATTTATATATATTTATATTTTTTATACCTTTATATTTTAAAAATCGGCAGTTTGATTTTTGCATGTCAGACATATACACAAATTAGATGCCGACTAGATTCGACTATATAATTTATTGATTATGTTATTTTTTTTTTTAAAAAAAAAACGAGTTTAACTGATCTTTAACATAGTTTTTTGTAAACATACGATTTTCACAAAATCAATTATTACCATATGTGATCGTAGCCGTATTGAGTGCATAAACTCCGTGTACTTACTGTTTTCAATTTAGTACCAACCAAGCAATGCTTGAATTAAAAAAGGACGCCGGTTCCTTTTTTTAAATAATTGTCATGCAATGCCCCTTTTAATTATATCCTAATAAATAAAACATTTAAATATTCAGTTACGAATAATTTAGTTGCATTTATTTTTTAAAACAACAACCTTTTTGGGCACATATAATAATGTGGAAAAACGTTCGAAAGGATGTTTCAAACAAATAATACAAACAAGACACATTATACGATTATACTATTCTTTATTACACATAAAACGTTTACTTACACATTAATAATATATATTATAATTTCAATAGTGTTACACTCGAATAAAACGGTTTGAATATGTACAAATCACACGATATACACATATTTATATATGTAGGTACGACAGAAAATTCAAACAAATACATAATATAATAATAATTATTATTATTATTATTTTTTTTTTTTTTTGTTAAAAATTAAATATAATAATTTATATAATAGCGAGATATATTATTTAATAGAAAATATCTAATAATTATTTAATAATATAATATTTTACATAGACGTACCTATCGAGCAATGTATGGATATAATTAAATAAATAAAAAAATTCTAACGGTATTTACAGCGTAGATACGTATAAATAATTACACGCATGACACATTTCGCGACGGCCATCTTGCAGAGCGAAATGCATAATAATAATAATAATGAGAAACATCTTTGGTACCTAGTTTTAATCAATCCATTACACCTATCTATCTATGTTTATCTAATAAACAATATACATTCGTTTTAGGTATATTACATAATATATATTAAGTATGTGTAGGTACTTGAATTTGAGTAATATCAATAAATACAAATACAAAAACTTTTTATTTGTTACTGAGTAAAATGAAAGAAAAAATCAAATATATATATATATATATATTAATAATGAATTATCGATAAGTATAATAATAGTTTTTTGGTAACTGCGAGAATTTCATAAATCATATTAATCATCATTAACAAATCGTCTGCCTTGTTTATCATACAGTTATGTGATACACGTAAAGCTTTCAATTATTGACCATAATATTTTATGAATACCTGTCAATTTTGTCTTAAGTATCATATATGATACACAAAAATTGTCGAGATTATTCATTTATTTATATCTATTGAATTTCGCATGCCATAAATTCTCATAAAAATCTGAATATCAAATATATGATACTCAAGGCATTCTTGGCAAGTTCATTGAAATTCGTAGGGCAGTCAAATTGTTAAATCATTTTAGAATAATATCGTCATTCTTGCTGTTAGCGTTATTGCATACCTACGAACCTATTTCGTACCTTATTGGGGCTACAGTGCATTCCGTTAAACGGACTTTATAACCATTTCTGTCGGCCTCAAAAGACAAATTATAAAATTACATATTATAATATTATATTAGAATTAGTGACCATGTCGCAATCCACATACGCTTGTAGACTAGAATCGTCTTTAAAAAGATTATGCAATAATAATAATATAACAAAACACATAATTAATGAATATTTACGGTATCGCGCATGCTATACGCGGCGAGGTGATAATATTTTGTACCAAAAACACGTTTTTTATTATTATTTTTTTTTTTTGGCAAACCGAAGAATAATATATCATAATAACATATAATAATAATATACAACTGGAAGAAACGAAAAAAAAACTCGACAAAGTAATATCATTATAATAATATATTGCACATAAATCTCGCGCACCTCACACGGTATACCCCGGTACCAACAAGCTTGGCTGCAGTGGTGGAGACGGTGGGAGGTGTGTGGTATTTTTCGAATCCCAGGTATTGACTATGTATTTTGTACGTTAACTGAAAAGGTGATTCGAAAAAAAATCTCAAGCTGAACGCGAAAACCGTCTTTTGACGGTGATCCCGCAGGCGTGTGGCGCGAGAAGGAAAAACAGATAGTCAAAACGGCTTTGGCAACGCCGGAAAAATATCAAAACCAAAAACCGGAAAACCGCACCGTTTTTACTATACCCGAGGAAAACTTTGCTCGGTGTCACAAAACCTATAAAATACACCCAGAAAAACGCACGGACATTGGTAAGAGGGGTGAACGGTAATACATTACACCTATTATTATTATTATCATATAATAAAGTAAGTATTAAGTAGTAGATAATATAGTATATAGTAAAAGTAGTAGTGATAAGTAGTACTAAGTAGTATAATATATATATATATAAAATAATAATAATAGTAGAGTCCGGTGGATGAATATTATATATATAAACATGATACAATATATATTTACAAAACGGGTTAGGACGAGGAGGCGTTAGGGGATGAAAGGCGGGGAAATTTGTACAGAAAACACGCTAGGCGCGGCGACCGAAACGGATTACGATTCGTCGGCCTTGGCGGCGTCGAATGGCGAATACCTGGCGGCAGACGGCGAACGACGCTTCTGGTACTTGGTGGCCGACCTGCCGTCCACGTCCGGCGACGGCAGCGACTCGGCCGACGACGAACCGCCGGCGCCGGGCGGCGTTCGCGCGGGACTGTACGCCCGGTGGTGGTGGTGGTGGTGGTGCTGTTGCTGGTGCAGACCGGCGCCGAGGTGGTGATGGTGGTGGACGACGGCCGCGGCTGTGGACGACGGCGGTGACGATGACGTGGACGACGTGGACGGCTGCTGTTGGAGAGCCGGCGGCGGCGGCGGCTGGAGCGACGGTTGCGGCGGCGATTGCGGCGGACCGGCCACGGTGGACGACGAGGACGCGGGCTGTTGCTGTTGCGGCGGTGGCGGCGGCTGAAAAGCGGCGGCCGCCGACACGTACCTCGGGTATTGCGACTGCGGCGGCCACGTGAACATGGTCGACGGGTGTGGTGGGGGTGGAGGTCCCGGGTACGACGACGCCGCGGCCGCTGCTGCGGCTGCAGCGACAGCAAAACGCGACTGCGACTGTTGAAAATGGTTACCGTACACTATGAGCGAGTGCATGCCGGCCGCAGCGGCCGCTGCGGCTGCGGCCGAGTGCTGGTAATGCTGGGCAGCCGGGCCACCGGCGCCGCCACTGCCGTCGCCGCCGGACTGCGTCCTGCCACCACCGGACGCCGCGGCCACAACTGCTGCGTTGTTTAGCATGTGAAACTGCGCCCGGGCAGCGGCCGCAGCGGCCAACATGAATCCCGAATTGCTACCGCCATTGCTCTGATCTTGTTGTTGCTGTTGCTGCTGCTGGTGCTGCTGCTGTTGTTGCTGGTGGTGGAGGTGGTGCTGCTGCTGCAGCTGATGCTGTTGCTGGTGGTGCTGTTCCATCACCGACTGCTGTCCGGGGTGAACGCTGCCGTCCTGGGACGAAGGCCAGAACATGGGCGTGGCCGCCCGGCTGAGCAGGTGCTGGTTGTACTGGTGTTCCAGAAACATCAAGTCCACCGGGTCTCTGCAAAAACCGAATTTACATCGTGTGTGATTATTATAAATTTGTCACGTCTTTTACCGGGACGTTCAGGTGTTTTGTTATTTGTTTATAAGAAATCGTGTGCTTAATAGTAAGCGACGGGAGTATTAACGTCCGCAGTATACCCTGCAGTCGAATTGAATAATCAACCGTGTCAATTATTGCGACGATCGCGTAGATATATGTCGATATACAATTGAGACATAACATTACATCATAGATTAAAAAGAGGGCGTTGAACGGCGTATTAACATAATTGGTTCGTCAATTTATGACGTTCTCGATTTGCGACGGCAAACATAGTGTAGCTTCGTCGTTACGAAAATAGCGAAATCCGGGACACGTGCGGTGCAAGGACATCACACAGTACACACTCATCACGCGCCCATGTATTGAGTATAAGACTTGGACGGAGGAGACACAACGGGGGTTGTAGAATATATATATATATTATAATGTGAAGTGTATAGGTACAAATAGTATACTGCGCAAACGGATTTGCCGGGAGGCGTGTATTGCGTCATCGCGATCAATGCACCCTCGGTGTAAAAATATCGCGCAGCACACCGCACCGGACGGTGGTGCACACACATCATTATTACAATATCGCGGACATATATTAGGATAGTGACTCGTTGGGAGAGGGCAGCTCATTATTGTTATATATGTGCGTGGGGCCACGGGGATAAGCCCAGCAAGCTCAGCAATAATTATTTATATTAGTTCAGCATCGTGCGTGTCAATTATTTATTATCGTCCTAAAACAGAGTGTCGGGCTGGGCGGCACGTGTCAATTTGTCGACTAACCGAACTGATAACGACACGTGTAGATACACGTATATTGTCGGGTTACAAATCCTCCAGAATACACCGTTTGCGATGATGTTGATAACAATATGAAGTGGCGCCACGAATCCCATGAATCAATATTATTGCATCCATCTCATCTATCAAAACGCTATTCCAACTAGTATTATTGGCCCGACCAGAAAATTAATGAAAGCTTTGAGTTACGATTAATAAAAAAATCTATGTAAAAAATAAAGAGCCTGTACTAACATTTTAGAGTGATTCTTGGAGTTTCCATGCACAAAATAACTGCAGAAACACATTTCGTATATTCAACCCAACGTTATCCATTTTTTATACCTTTTTTATATTCCAACTGCGGCCCGTAAAAAGAAAGTAAAAAATATACTGTTTTGAGTAGATATTAAATCTAAATAAACATGGTGCTAACCTTGTCTTAGATATTTTTTTATATAAATGTAAAATTACATGAATGAATAATATAATGTAAATGATAACCCCTATGTGAAGAACTAAACAATATTTTATGCAAATTCAAATTGAATAACTTAAAAATAAAGAAATATAGCTTTAATTTTGAATTTAAAAAAACTATTTCGTAGAAATATTTATTCCACGCGATTTAAGGGCGCAGTGCGTTTTGGTACATAGCATTATTTTTAATTGCAAATATAGAACACATTTGGGTACATAAACACACAACACGTTTGAGTGTATACGCTAATAGGTTATTGCGATAAAACAGAAACGATTAACTAACTTTATAAGGTATGGTTTATAAAACTAACTAATGTTTCAACGTTTCAACATTCAGTTCCGATTTGGATTTACAATCAGCAATATCTTTATAAGATTATTTTGTTTTTTGTAATTATGGACGTGAACAATTCCGATATTTTTGAAACCTGACGTGGAAAAAATTGCGTTGCGATTAACAATTATAAATTTAGTGAATTTAGAGAAAACAAAGATATAACTAAAGTTTTTCGTCGAACGAATTATAAGTACACTGTTACTGTGAAATTAACTGACGATTTAAAAACGGTGATTTCAATAAATGGAGAACATAATCATGATGGATTAGTTGAAAAGATCATCACTAAACTATCAGTGACGTCACATTTAAATCACAAAGCAACTACTGACCTTAACGTAAAGTCAAATAAACTTATACGACAAGAACTACGTAACTGCCCAAAATCAGAGCATCTAAGTAATTCTGACATCAGGTTATTCAGGAAAAGTATGTATGAACCTTAAGAAAAATATTTCTTAAAATACTGAAATCTTTATTCAAAGCAAAAGCTATGATTTTTCAAAATAAAAAAGATTTTATTTCAAATAATGAACTATTTTATTTCATGGATTCGGAAAATAGCGTACCTATTTTAATAAATGCTACTAACATGTCTCTTTTAAATAATTCAAAGCATGTTTTTCTAATGGAACTTTTTTATATACACCAAAATATTTTCTTTAAATGTATACAATACATGTTTATTTGAATGGATTTTATGCGCTAATTATATTTGTTTTTATGGATTCTAAAACACAAAAATCGTATACTGATGTTTGGTTGAAAATAAAAGAGTTATATTTTGAAAAATGGCTCACAATGCAGTATTCAAGTTTTCGAAAATTTTCAAGTAGTACATTGTCGTTTTCACCTAAATCAAACCTGGTTTCGTCGTATTAAAAATGATAAAGAATTAAATAAGCAATATGCCGGAAAAATAGTTGTGTATCAGTGCCTACAAAGTTTTTTTGGTCTAAGTTATTTACCTTCTAATAAAATGAATGATGGTTTTATATCTATTATAGCCACACCGTCTAATGTTGAATATTTTACGGATTATATTAAAGACAAATTTATTAATGATAATTGTTTATTCCCGCCTCCTTTTTGGACAAATGATCCATTTATGGACCCTAAGACAATAAACAGACCTGAAGCTTTTCACGGAGATTTTAACAGTCAATTTTATACTTGCCATCCTAATTGTTTTGCAGTAATAAATATTTTATTAGAAGTTCAAAAAAATCGTACTTACAAATAGGTAGCATTAAACGGAATGTGCAAAATAAAAAATGAAAAGATGACATAGATAATATTACATATGTATTAAACAAATTTGAGGAATACAAAGTCGATAACGATGTTGTAAAATATTTATCCCTAATTAGTCCGATGTTTATCGGTAAAAACATAATATAATTGTAATATATTGACAATACTGGTATTTGTATATACTATCAAAAACAAAGTATAAATAATAAATAATAATAATATAATAGTATAATATATAATAAATAATAATTTCAAAATTATAACAGGTGATTGAACATTATACTAAAATATTTTTGAGAGATTAAAAAGAGCCAATTTCCTCGTGGTGTCTCCAGAATAACGCTATAATAGATTCTAAAAAATTAAAAATTAATAAAACAAATTATTATTCCAATATAATGATTAATCTTGTATCAATACGTATGTACCCAAACGTGTTATTTTTCTAGAGATATGGTGTTTCCAAACGTGTTGCGTTTAGAGTTTACTGTACCCAAACATGTTGCGGCCTAATTTAGTATTCAATCTTACAGGGATGAATCCAATAATTGTTTATACTACGTACCGGGGTCATTCCGTGTATTAGATATTATTTTTAACGGTAAACGATAAACGCAAAAGTTGTATAACGTTTTGATTGTAAATAGCGTATTTTCGTTTTAAATGCAATCCCTGGTTGGGGGGGGGGGGCGCAATCGCGGGATATACTTACGTTTGGAAAAAAGGAACGCAATATATCCGAATTCGGACATCTCCGCCCGATACACATTTGCCAGATCCCAACGCCCTCGCCAATAAATGGTATACAAATGGCCCGTTTGAAAGAAAATGAACGGCGGTGAGCGGTCTACACACTTGCCGACCGGAATACAAAATATCGCGGTCCGTCCGTTCGTCAAACGGTTTGGAAAAAAATTCGTCGCGCCCCTCGCGGGCGTAAATAGGCCACGTCGCGTATCATTATTGTAATTTATTATTATTATTATTACAACGCTCGCGCTGCCGCACCGAACCGGTCGTCGGCGGAGGCGCGTGAAAACCGAGGCCGGTCATGATCCATTAGCGGTTGTTATAACAACGTGCCGATGGATTTCGTCACACACACGCACACACAAGCTGCGCCGCCGGCGGCCCGCGGGAGCTTAATAATAATAAAAAAAAATATTAATAATAATAAAAACGAAAAATATATAATAATAATAAAATAACGTCAAACGCGGTTCGCGTTGCGGCCGGCGTGTTATTAAAATATTATTATTATTATTATTATTATACGTGTCGGAGAGGTGCGAAGAAATTTCTAGCCGACGACGCGTCGTCGTCGTATACGATGTATCTACATGGGTTTTCGTGTGTATAATTTACGCGGTGGACGTGTTAAACACTACACGGTAATAATATTAATAATAATATTCCACGGGGAACAAGTGTACAGAGAGTGAGAGAGGGTTATAAATATTGTAATGCGTATATATACGGAAAGAAAAAACACGAAAAATTATACACGGTATAATAATAATTAGAAGCCGTCGGCGATTTTCCGTTTGCCGCGGTCAAATTACCGGTTTTAATAACATAATATAATAACGATTTCGCCCCCACCGCCGCTTGTAATACGAATCGGCGGCCGCGGCGGCTCGGACATCCGAAACAATAGGTTCGTCGATTAATTATTATTAACACTCCGCGATGATGCGCACCGTTCTCACAATTTTGTTTTCCTCTCCTCCGCACCGTTCACGTCCACAGTGCGCATAATCAAACCGACCGCCGCCGCCGCCGCCCGCGGCTTCCAAATAAATTTTGAAAAAAAACCACTTTAAAAAACCCGCGCGAGCCAACTACCGCAGAATTCTCGATCGTAAGCTCGTTGAAGGGTGGGGTGGGGTCATAGCGGTTAACACACTGTCTTATTATTTAATTACCTAGCTACCTCGACGAATTTGACTAAAATACGTATATATAGATGTATATATAGGAAGAGTTAAAAATAAACTTCTAAGAGACAATCCCATCGTGATGGGGGGGGGGGGGGAGAGGGTTGAGATTAGCCAGCTTATTTATTTTTTTATTGGTCCTCGTTCTCGTGTTTAGGATCGTGTCATTATTCACTAATTTTTAAATGTTTTTCGGAACGGTTAAATATCGTATCGAACGAAATGTAAAATTAATGTTTTTATCTATTTAATAATATTTTATTTTGAAATTTGAGATACTCATTTTACTCAGTGGCTAAAGCATTTACCTTATGGACTTGTACGAAAGTGGATCACTTGGTTTTTTCCAATATATTAAGCTGTGCTATTCGCGTGTAAAGTTTAAAATTAACTTAAAAATTATAAAATAGCAAAAAAAATAAAAATAAAAATAAAAATATCATAGGTAGCAAAAACTATTGACCAACAATGAAATAATAGTTACGGCTTCCGAAGAAAAAAAGGAACAATAATTATATTAATATATATTTTTTTTTTAATTATCACATAAAATTATTTTACGCGCCATAATATTTCTTACCTATGTTACTTAATAGTGTGCTATACACTGCCGCTTGTTTCGATTTGTAAACGAACAGTTGTTTTTTATTTAACACATGTTTTCTGGAAACACATCTATAGAGTTATTCGCTATTAATATGATTAAAAGTGTTGTTAACACGATAAACTGCGTGGATGACTAAATATTAGTAATTAAGCTGCATAGTAAAATACCATTAAGACAGTTGGTTTACGGAATTACGAAACAGCACTTCATTATAATATTGTAATAATCATTAATGCGTAAAAGCCTTATGGAGAAAACTTTAATTTACGTCCCGATAAAAAAAATATAACTATAATTTGACGGAAATTCCAGGCCAAGGAAACGCAGTGGACTTCGGTCAAGCAATGAAAATGCAGATTTGATTGTTGATGAATATTTTCGGTAAGAGATGATGTATACCTCTTAGCCATTGTATTCCTCTGTGACGGAATATTTTCAAAAATGTCCGCGAGACAGAAGTTTCCGGGCACCGAAGCAAAGGAAAGGGTTTCAAAGTAAAACGTAATAAATAATAATAATTATTCCATTATTATTATTACCTATACACGCCGAGTATACATATAATATACGGACGTAATCGTTTTTATAAGAGGTTGGTATGCGGTAGGTACACATATACTTATACAGTAGGTATACCTATATACCGCCTACTGTTATTATATGTTATATTGTACAGGTTAAGGTATATTGGTATCGATGTGCACACGATGGTTATAAAATATATATATATATATATATATATATATATATATATATATATATATATATCATTACAAATGAATAATACCTATGTTTTATAATGAAATAAATCGTATCCCCCACGTGGCCGATCGCGACGACGAGAAGCGATAAAACGGACGACGACTCCCCCGTGCAGCAGCTGCAGCAGATACGCACAAATTTCACGTGCACAGTTCAACGATATTATCATAGACTAGTGCACATGGTTATTGGTTTTCATTAAACCGCTCGATTCTTTCAAATTCGCCGTAGTTACAGGTACATAATTTATTATGAAGTAAATAAATTATTATATATAGTTTCGTCACAGTAGTATACCCATCACTTCTGCACAATTATGCGACAATACGAATACATCACAATTCGTTTACTCTATGCACGTTAGTCATTTGTCGGGTGTTTCTATGTTTGATTTAAGTCTCCCCGTGAATAGGTACTTCCTAACTAATTTTAAATTTAATATTTGCTGTAGCGTTAAATATAATATAATAATTATCCGGTCATTATCAATATATTGTGTATAAAATATACTTTGCGGACGTATAGCAGCAGCTTACCACTATATATTATATACGTTCTGATTATTCGATAAGAGCACTCATTCATTTGCGCAATGTGTTTTTCGATAGGAAAAATGTAACGACTAACACTACAGATATACAGTTTTAAAATTACTTAATTTCGACGACCATAAGTAATTTGCATTTTTATATTTATTATTTGTATTATGAAATCGTTATTATTTTTATTTGTACGCGACAATGGGATGTTATATCTCATACCTCGTAGGTGTGGTTGTTATTGGATATAGGTATCTCCCTGTGGTTTGTCCCAAGGTTGGCGTATCGTGCGTTCAAAACGTGTTTGTTTTTATCGCTAAAAACAATTAAAAATCACGTGTTTGTTTTGTCGTTAAAATGAAAAACACGAATTCTGCCAATCTCGATTTGTCATCCTCCCCCTCACCACCAACCACAGACACACATACACTCATACACAACCACAGACAATTTACCTGCAAAAGGATTTTGTAAAAAAAAGAACAATTTATAGCCGCGTATATATATATATATAAACGTGAAGGTAAACTGTTGTTGTTATAATTATATATTTTACAATTTAAAAAACTAAAATTGCTATAGTTATTGCGTTTGGTAACGACATTTGCTGGTTAGGTTAACACCGATAACAATAAAAGTAGAAAATATTGAAATTTTTATATACATATATACAGTTGGACCAATAACAACTGCACGGTTTTGTGTTAGTTTTTTAGACCGTCGCGCCTCTACAATAATTAAGGTTCTAAATGTTTATGAAATATTTCGTTTTGATGAAAAATGAAAAAAAAATAATTTAAAACTATAGTAGGAAGTAAGCAGTAAACACCTCTATTTATTTGAGTGTTAAGTGGAAAATGTTATAGAAAAAATTGTATAATAATAATTAATAATGATAATCAATAATCAGTAATAAAGTATGAAATCAGTGTGACCATCCAATGATGGCTTTACGATACATATCAAAAAAACACAACATTAAGAAAAAAATTAAAAAATATAATTTTGTAATATTTCTTTGAATTATTTCAAAGTGAAAATCTCGTGTAAAATATTTCATACTCATAACCCTAATAATAATAATACAACCTCAATTATCGTGCCTCGAAGCAGACGCGCGCGAGCTTAAATTGGTGGACTTCGCAGGGTGCACGACGGACACTGCAGGGACTATAAAAGGAAAGCGACTTTAAGTCCGCACTGCACGCTTGTTGTGTAACGATGATGCTCTACTATTGGAGCAACATAATATTTGGAAATCTAGTTGTTTGACGGACGATAATTTAGTGTAGGAAAGCTAAAAACGCAAAACCCAGTAGGCAGCCGATATAATATTATTACAAGTAATAATAACGTTCGCACGAGCCGGACGAGTGGTAATAATTCAATTATTTAAACGACGTTTTGTCCTTGGCGATTTTACGATTTCTTTATACCTACCTATATTACACCGTACGTGCACATACGCGCTGAATGGCAGCGGTGTCATTTATACATGTATACAATAATAATATATAGGTAACTATCATACGGATATAATGATAATATTATACGATTATCATGTGCATAGATATACGGTGACCGTATATACCGGCTACGGTATACAGCATAATAATATGTGCATTATTATACCTTAGTACCACCGTCGTGTTGTTATAATAGGTCTATAATAATATGATTTCAACTTTTCGGCATGTGCAGTACGCGCTCGCCAAGGTACACCTAAATAATAGTTTGATAAATTATTGTTATTGGCGTGTCGAAACCGCATGTGTAATATATTATCGCGTATTGAGGTCGAAATACTTAGCCTTCGCCCAGCTCCTACATAAGTATCGCATCGTTATAAAGTGTTATTAATATAATGTTATGTAAAATCGTGGTCATAGTGTGTGTATGCAGTGGCGCCCAACCCTATGACACCTAAACACTTGCTATACACATTAAAAATAAGGGGAGAAAAATATTTAATTACAGTAGTTTGTTAGAAAACAAACTTATGTAAGTAATTTTTTGGTCACTCTTATGATTAAATTCAGACACTTTTTAAAAATAGTTTGGACCACTTACAGCCCTGACGATACCTTGGTTCATTAATATTTACCAATATTAACAATTAATAAAACAAAAAAAACCCATTCAATTTTGTGTTTTGTAAGGGGTGGCTAGGTAGGTTAAACCTGAAAAATATGACTTGGACGCCACTGTGTGTGTGTGTGTATGGATACTGATTTTATTTTTCGAAATCGCGATAAATCGAGTTTTATTTTTTCAACCATCCATGTCTGAAAAAAACATAACTTGCGTTATTTGTAAATCATCGACGTCTTCAAAATTAATTTAACAAATAATTAATTACTGAATTGTCGTTTAAGACCAGTAGGAAACATAATCAATCAAATACAGCCAGAAGAGAATACGATTTATAATATAATTATGACAGTTTTATAAGGTTTTTGCAAAATTAATGATCTTATTTACGAAATCGCAACCATATATTTTTTTTGTCAATACTTATCATCCAGCTCGCTTGAAAATATTTATTTAGATGGTGTTGGTTAAATATTCCCACTTGGTAAATTCCTAGTTGTTATTACATATTATACATTACGTATTTTATTAGTACAGGAAATCATATTATACATAGTCTCTCATTTGGAACGCGCGAAAAAGATAAACCATCACAGTGATCATGGAATATTGTGATTATATGCGTACTTATGTGATTATTAATTATTGTTGTTATTTTTATTTGTGATTATTTCGAAACGATGTCGACTACGACGACGTAATGTTTTTCGACTTTCTTGCACCTGCTTTCAGAACACGCATTACTGCAATAATTATATATACATAGGTATATATATATATATATAGGTACATAATATAGGGTTAAGCACATACAGGTGACTTCCCGCGCGCGGTCGAAACGGAGCGTAAAAAAAGAAGAAAATAATAACAATATAATTCTATTAAGAGTATAGTTACGCGACTATATTATAATTTATCATTGTGCGTGGTTTTTCCTCATCGTTGTTTCCGATGCGCAACACCGACGACATTTTCCAAGATGACTGGCGGTCGCGTGGTATAATCTCTTTTTAATGATTTTCGTTTCAGAGCAGTACACAGAATTATCGTGGAAATCACATCGGCCGGCGCTCACGGAGTCCTAACCCGACCGACAGTCAACTAGGCGCATTATCTGCGAGATATACTTATACAAATTATATGCCATATTAAAAAAAAAAAAAAAAAACAATAATAAAGACTTCGTATCTTTTAGATACTATCGTAGCGTCAACTACGGTGGTCGCTGACGCGATGAAAGAAAAATGCAGCCGGTAAAACGATGTGGCTTTTTATCCCGATCGCAAATTAATTTTAAAATTATGTACTGCAATGCCTATATGTTTATGGGTAATTCGTTTGTACATATTTTACAGTAATTTTCAGTTTATAAAGATCGGTTGCAGTGGCGTCATATATAAACTTGGTCGCATTGAGAATTCGATACGCGTCACTGTAAACGATACGTCTTTGTATTAAATATTCGATTTCTACCGTAACTAGTTATTATGTCTTACAAAACATGTAGTTATCACATAAGTGATTCACTAAAAGTGCTTTGATTGCTCTTAAAAATCCTAACCAACAAAATGTGCTTACAGTATAGACTTCGTGTGAACACCATTTGCAATCACATCGCGCCAACCTACTTCAGGTAACACTGATGGAAACGAAGAAGTATAGACAAATTATATCATTAGTTACTTAAAACTAATAAAGAATTTTAAAAGGAAATCAAAATATTAACAACTACAAGATTATTAAATTAATTTTAAAAAAACACATACGTAAAGTCCGGCCGAGGGTATGTAAAAATTGTAAAAGATTGAAGGATCCCCAAATTCGGCCCCGTATGGAGACAATAGGCGTATATAAAAACTGCAGCAAAGCGAACGAGATGATTTTGTGACACGTCAGTGCTTACAGATGTGCCTACATGATGAACATATAAAATTATTTAGGTATTGGATTTTTTATAGGCAGTTCAATCGACGCACGTTCGTGAATATTGACCTCTGCAGAAGCGGTTCTGTATAGCAATATAATATATAATACGATAAAGTATATTATATATTGTGTGCAGTCGTATTTCAAAGCGCATAGATATGGGCCATATGGCACATGGCCCTGCACAGCTCCGGTACCGAAAAAACGTCTAAGAGGGTCGAACCCATACATAGATGTATCTATTATACTGCGAGTATATACCTACTGAAGGGTTAAAATACGATAATGGAGATCCCGTGAAGCACTCATCGTCCCACCAGGACGTATATATAGTTACCTATATATAATATGATGACGTTATAATATATATAATATAAAAGGTTGCTATATATATATATATAGCAACCTTTTAGACCGATTTTGATATAAATTATATTATTATATGTTTGAATGAGAGTATAAGACCGCGTGTATGTGTGTGGCGGCGCAAGCATTATTATACTATTAAATCGTTATTATCAAACAGTATGGTGTCTATGGTTTATGATGGTTTATTTCTGTCGCTTGCGCCTGATAAACGAGCATGTGGTCGAAACACATTTCATCCGTAGCGATTGGCTTTGAGAGTAAATAACGAGCCTGCGGCAAAGTGCATTAGATTCAGTAAGTGTATACAAGTTATTATAGACATATAATATTCGTAAATGTGAAAAAGTTAAAAATGCCATTTATATGAGTGTAGGTGTTGCTGTATTACTATAGAAGTGAAGATTGATTTTGTAATGATTATTTTTGGGACGGGATGTGCGGATATAATTTTTAAATCTATAATTGTTGCATATTAATATTTACGTATAATTTTAATCATTAGAATGGTAATAACATATAGTATCATATCATATAACGTATCATTTACGTTAAAAATATTTTTCTTAGGAATTGGTCTATTGATTATAAATATCTTATAATTTTTTTATCGTATGTACTTGATTTTGATTTCCATTAAAAATTAATTAATGCTTTTTTTTTATGCACATTTAATCTACAATTTTATTTAATTATATTTTAGAACATTTAGATGCTAATTTTTTATCGTCTTGCCAGGTGGCTGTATTATTTCTTATATGTAGTAATTACCGATCTTCATGTTGCTTTTTATATTTTACGAATTTGGCATATAAATTGATGGACGGGAATTTATGTTATTGATGCAAGTGTATGTTTTTTAATCATCATTTCTAGAAATGCAAACTGACCCACTGAGTGTTGTGATTGCTGAAATCGAAAATAGTTACGATTTTGGGGTAAGTTTTCGACCACAAAATTATAAGTAAAATACGCCTGCAATGATTGGCAGCAGTATTGCCATAGGCATGGTGTGGTGTGTTGGGCCCTGTTTAAACCTTCTCCAACATTAAATAATAATAATTGAAAAATCGAATATAATATAATATGCACGCGGGACCCAAGCTCGTCAATTGCGAACCGCGGTACGTCTCGTGTGTAAGCTGTTGGGACTATATTATTATTACTCTATATTTATATGGGAAACAATCCAGGAAAAAATAGGGAAGTCAATAACTTCGACAATACATAGTATTAAAACCTACTATAACGATCCGACATGAATGGTAACACACAATGTATATCACGTGTACATGATCGTGTGTCTGTCGTTACACAGTTCGAAGCGAAACACGCAATGGTATCAGTTTTTTTTTTCAAATACAATATTATTTTCATTGTTTGACGGAGAAATTATACTGCGCTCGGTTTTGACAGACTTTAAAAATAATTGTTACATACGTATTATACAAATTATAACGTCGTACTCACAGTAGAACATGTGACGAGTGTGTGACGTTATCGATAGATAAATTATATAATATATATAAATGTATGCGACACAATTGCGCAGACGATAAAAAACGAAAAGAAATGTATAATACCTACGAATACAATTTAATAATTATATGTAATATGGATAAAGCGCCAATGTGACTTGATAATAATAGTAATAAACTAATAACAAGACACCTAATTAACACAAACGCGGTCGAGTTAGATTCGACGGACATGACCGGGCGGGGCTTTTCCGATTTTACCCACCACTGCGCCACTTGTATTGCGAGTGGTATATTTAATATACACGCACAAGTTCCTACCTACGTTCCTATATACATATATATGTGTGTGTATATGTGTACACGTGTATATTAATGCTCTACACCTCAAAGCGAAAATATACATACAATATATATACAATTATACCTGGTGTACAGTGTAACGTGTATATATAATATGCAATATGTATATATATATAGGTGTAAACAGAATCGCGTGTAGAATTCATCGCGGCGATACCGTGCCCTGTAATTTTGTGGCACGACTGAAAACCCGATTCTATATACATCACCCGTGCGTAAATTTGCCATATAGGTAACAACGTGTCAAAATGATAGGTTTTAAGGGGACTGTATATTATATACACGTAAATGTGTGTGTGTGTTACTTTTTCTTTTCTTTTGTGAACGGCTCTTTTCCGCCGCCGGTGGTTATATATCGAGTAGGAGGTGTCGAAACATAAAAAAAAACAATATTATACGCATACGGAGAAAATAACAGTTTCAGTACCTATATATATATATATATATATGTGTGTAATATATATATAATGGTATATGAAACAAAAACGCGATGTTGTAAACGCGAGAAATAATTATTGTTTTTTTTTTAAATTTTTTTTTTTTTTACAATATTTTGCACGACGGCCCTTGTTACATACACCTTATTATACTTCTACAGTATGTATTAATTATATATATTTAAATAATCTTTATATATATGTATATATATATACAGAGTACAATAATTGTACATTTCGCGGAAAGTACAACATATTTTGTACAAAGTCTAACTATATTATTGCAGTAGCTCTAATTACCAAGTAAAACGAATATTTTTATTGCCAGCAAGTATTTTAAAATTTTACTTTGTATACAAAAGTCACATAAGTCGGTGTTTTATGCATTATTTCAGCTCAAGATTATAAACTAGAAACACTATTGATGAGTATTCGCAACCACTGTTTGATCTAAGTATAGGTACCGAAACTGCTATACAAGAATTCAAATTATTTCAAGTGAGATCGTAAGCAACTTCAAATGGAGCTTTTTTAATTTTAGAGAGAGGACGATGTGATATTATTGGTTTCATACTGTTTCAATTGATATTTGTTTAATTATGAACTTTGTATAAAAAGAACGTTCTAAATGTTTTGCGAAATCGTGTACGCAGTTCCAATATTAGCTCGATGACTAAAAATACTTTGTTCGATATTATACTTTAGTGTTAATAATATTGTACATTAAAAATCGACCACTCACCTTTCGAGTTCTCCTAGTCGCGAAGAATCACGGAATCCTTTGGCGAATGGGTTGCTATCGATTTTCAATTTCGTGATCTGTAATAGAAAAAAAACATCGAAAACCTTCGTCATTATATATAATTCATAATATTATGATAATAACAATAATAATGTCACAATTATAAGCGCACAAGTGTCGGGGAAGTATGGTACGATTGATAAGATTGGCGTTGAAATGGCTCGTGGGTCTAATGAAAAGTCGGACAGCATTATTGTACTTCCTATTTAGTATTTACAAGTATTTTATAGAAATTCTAAGAAAAGAGCAAAACGAGTTTGAATGTTTTAAAATTTTTTACTGCAGTTTTTATATTGCCCGTCCGTATATAATATATTATAGCTGGTAAAGGTTAAGTGGAAAAATTATTTCTCTGTGTAAACTTGCTTATTGTTCTTTACAAATTTAGCGAATTTTCATTGTTTTCAATTGAAACGTTTAATTGTTCATCGCGTGTTTTAAATAAGTTTCAATAGAGTTAACATTTTTTATTAGTTATGAATTATAGGTATGACTATGAAAAACGGAACACGTAAAATGTGTAATTAAAATTAAAGCGTAATAAAAAAAAAAAATACAATCTGACATAACTTTTCTGCTCTTTTCTGCAATATACGGTGCATAGCATTGCATACAATACAGCAGTGCAATAGTATACAGCGTAAGATAATAATAGAATAACGACGACGCTGCAACAAAGCTTTGAGAGGAAAAAGTTTGGGTTCATAAAAAACGGAAAACAAAACGTCGCGACGCGCGCTGGCGGTGATATTATCACGTTTGGAATTTAATTCGCGCGGAGATTATAATAATATTAGCAGCATAATACAAGTGGTATATAAGTACATGTCGCGTATGCAAACTCGCGTGTCTGCATGCATTTATATATATATATATATATATATAATATGTATACGTCACAGACGCGACGCGAGACTCGACAACAACGCGCACCGGGGGAAATAAATTACGCGTATAGTGAAAAGGAACCGAGTTGGAAAAAAACCGATTTTTGTCAGGTGAACGGCTACCGCGGTACTCACATATATACGTGTATAAAATAATACGTATACCGTGCCACGACCTGTCTACTTATCTGCTGCTGGCTGTCAACTAAATCCCCAAAGACCATGGCGGAGCGCGCGCCGTTGACGACCAGACATATACATATTGTCGAAATGTCGAATTATTAAGTATATACCTACGTCGTGAACCGGTCGGAAATGTCTTAGGAAATACTTGGATTATTTTTAAAATTATTTTATATATATATATATATTATTTTTTTAACGTTTAACGGATATTATATATAATATATTATTAATGTACCATTTCATATTTTTCCATAATAATAATATGCGTTTATCTGCATGTTTTGTTCTTGTATTTTAAAAATTCCTCGCGGTATACCTAATACATTTAAGATATTATAATATAAAAGGATCTCCATGTGTCTATATACCATACCAATCCGCGCATACATTTTATTATGCAGAAGTCAAACGCTACCTGCAGCATCATACGCGCGTAATATTTATATAGAGGTATACATAATATGGAGTTTTGTACTTACCAGTTGATTTTGATAAGCTGTGACGGCTGTGAACACGGTTTCTGGGAACACGAAAGACCGGTACTTTTCCGCGTCCAAGTCGGTCACCATGCCCCTCCACTTGACCAGATGTATCCGGGGCTGATATCTGTGCATCGAATTCAAAATGATCTGCGGGGATAAAAAACAAAAATGACGGATCGATATTATGACGCGTATGTATATTATTACAAACGAAGATGACTACGTATATAATATATATTATATTATGCGTGAGAAATGTCGATACAATATAGTGATATTATATATATACATAAACACGTGTAAGTACTAAGTAGGTCAATTAGAACCTGAGTTATGTACATATATACACACACATATATATATATATATATATAATAGAGTGTGCTGCAGACGCGACTTAGAAGATAATGTAACATCGTTCAATCGTTGTGAAATGGGGAAGGCTCCTTCTCTATATCTATCTTCCGAATCGGTCTGTTGTCTGTCGAGCGACATCGCTCTCGGCGTGCCAGTATATATCTTATATATTCATATATGTATACATAGAGTGCTACACGGCGTAGTATCCGAAGTGAATAAAAAAAAAAAAACCGTTTTCAGTGTAATTGATTTCCAGTGTGCGTTAAAATCATGACGTTATAACGTCATTTCCGCCGGCTATGTAGACTTGCAGCTATACATTATCATTATTATTATTATTATTATGAGCATCGAAACTGCTATACAGCAGTCCCCGTCTGTTTCTATCAGATCTTTGGGAATTCTGTTATACATCACGAAAACATATGATATACTTATTATGTATATTTATATGCCCAGAGAGACGACCCCGTGGTCGGCGTATAATAACTAATAACTATTATCGTTGGTCGGCTTCGGTAAGAGGCTCGGCTAGCCCGGTGTAATACGACGACGTACATATTCTATCTATTTTTATCGATCCCGAATTCTTCTATTACACTATACTCATAACCGAATAAATTTAACTATTTTTGTTTATCTTTTGATTGTGCAATTCATCATAAAGCGAAACTTGAAGGTACACACACCATCCCTACCCGATCTATCAGTATTGAACATTTATCTGTGTAGGTTAGTTTAGTTAATAGAGACGCTCAATATAGTAAAACATGTGCTACACTATGTCTGAAACTTGAGGGTAATCATCGCGAAGAATCTTTCGACGCCACGTCGTCCGTATATGATAGATAACTGCAAGTATGCGACGACAAATAAAAGACCCCTACTACAACTCGACGAGTGACGGGACGCGGCAGTTGCAGTATAATAATAACATATGAATTTATGTACTATTACACTGCACAATAATAGTAAAATAATAATATTATGTAGCGCCTATATTATAATAACGTGTATTAAATAGGTATATCATACATCGCCGTCGTCGTCTAGCCCCCGTCCGTCATCGGTGGTCGTATAATGGATAACTAACCGGCAATTAACCGTGTTTTTTTTTATAACTGACACCTTGGGCCGCCGATGATGGTATCTATCCCGTTTCTACACCACCGCACGTATTAAACGCGCGGTAAATACCCGGGTCGTACTACGGTCTTCCGCCCGCCACATCTACACCACCACTGCCGCCGCCCTACGGGTCCGAGCCGTCATAAATTTCAAATTGCCTTCGAAAAATGAAATAAAAAAAAAAAAAAAAAAACAAAAACAAAATAATAACACGCCGACCAGCTATACAATATTACATATTATTATTATTACAGTTGTTGTTGTTGTTGCAGCAGTATACACGCCGTCGGAACAACACCATACGGCGGCGGTGGCGGTAATGGGAATAGAAAGAGAGGCAGCACCGTCAATTGTCACTCATAATTCCTGCGTTTACGCCCACTTCCTAATTATCAGGTGTTGGACAAAAGGTTTCTCCGACTCGCCGCGCGACGACGATAATAATTATTATAAAACCAAGCCCGGACGCGCGCGCGTCTATTACTTGCAGTGGTATGTTCGAGTGGATATGCCCACTCCACGTATATAAAATATAATATGTGTGCGAGTGTCCGGGGGTAACGACGACCGTTCACTCGCGAAACCGAGTTTTTATTGTTGTTAAAATATAATCGTTTTACTTTGCGCGCGAGAATTTTGTTTTTTATTTTCCGACGACGACGTTATCGGCCGCGACTAGTAAGTAACATAACGGCTATAGTTATGTATATATATATATATGCACACGATACGACGATATGGGCGGGTAGTTAAACGGAGAGAAGAAAAAAACGTAGGCATATATACGACACGTCCGGCCAACGCCACTGTTGCTGCAAGGAGATGGTTATTAGATATTCTTCGTCGGAGATCAAAAAAGCCGCTAGCCGTCGCTGCAACCAGTAAACCTCCGATACTTACGCGCAACTCGTATAATAATGATCTACACGATTCGCACACGCCTTTATAAAAATCTAGGATACGCCGTGAACACCGGTGTTTTTTTTTTTTTTTTTACCCGAACGATTTGAACTCCGATAACATTAATAGCAACATAATGATCAGTGGCGTAACTGGGATATTTTACAGTGCTAGTGGCAAAATTCTAGTGGTTCAATAATGTGCAGTTCAAACGTATTTTTCCGGAAAAAGAAAATCGCCTCATTGAAATAAAAAACACAATCTTACGGTGAAAAAAACTGCAAACTTTTTTTATGGTAATTAATAATTATAACAATACTTAAACGTTCAGAATTCAACGATGACCGTTGGGTCCTCGGGGCCTTCGGTAGCCGTGAGCCTGCACCACTGAAAATAACTCGGAATAGGTTGTAATAATAATATCGTACTTTGGGGTGAAACGACCGACGTCTTAGCACAGCGCTTTGTATTTGAAATCAAAATTTCATTTCGCGTTTAGTGCAATTCAAAATGTTATACAACGTTTGCGTTTATCGTTATTTACAAGTAAAACGTTACACAACTTGCGAGTGTATCGTTAAAAATAATATATAATGCGGGGAATGGCCTGCACACGGCATATAATAAATTCTTGGATTGATCACTTAAGATTGATCGCTAAATCACGTGGAATAAATATTATAACTTTTAAGTAGACGGATTTTTAAATTGTTTCGTTTTGCGTTGTTTTTTGACTAATGGCATTCTATAAATTACGTTCTGCGTTATATTTTGTTTAATAATATATTACAAGCGTTGTTGATTATATGTTTTTTATTTCGCGGCGTTTAATTATTTTTGTTATACTAGCACTGCGCGGTTCTCGACGCAATAAAACGTTCGCGGGACAAACGAATATTATAAGCTATTGGTATTGCTTTCATCGTATGGGATACTTGCCCACCACCAACCTATTATATAGGCGCGTAACGCGACGTGTTCAATAAACACGACAATATTGTTATGATCGCGGCACGATAACACGAAAACAGCCGTAAACGCGACGTAACGACCGCCGCGTCGTAGTCATCGTTGTCCCCAGCATAAACATAATAAAATCATTTCCATCGATCATAAAAAAATTATATGCACCTAATATAATGCACAGGGACGTGTACATCGAGCGTGCCCGAGGCGGCCACCTATTGTAATATTATTATTTTTATTGGGCACCTCTACGTCGGGCGTGCATTTTGACAAGCTGCGCCGATATAATCGTTGTACGATGTTGTTTTTTTTTTTTTTTAAATCGTTTCGTTTATCGTCCGAAAACATCGCCATTGTTTACGATCTGTCCTCGAGATTGCAGTGTTATATGCATCTTACCCCCATAATGACATCATAATATTATCGTATTATTTATTCCACAACGTGCGAGCTGAAGCAACGTAATGTGCAAACCCCGTCTGGGTGTCGTCGTGTACGTGTAATACGCAGTCGATAATGGAAATTGACCACCAGACAATAAGCCGGCAAAAAGCCAGACGGAAAACGACATCGACGAATACTACAGACGGATTGAAATCGCAGACGACTAGGGCGGAATCAAAATATTGTTCAAAAAGCGAAAACCACAATAATGATAGTGTGTACAACTCTTATTGCGGTCGTCTGCAACAAGAAGCGCCACTACGCCCAAACAGTAAACGGTGACTTTACGGCTCAAAATCTCCCCGTGCTTTATCGGCTGT
>JACXSJ010001722.1:0-32786 GCA_014851325.1 Pentalonia nigronervosa | reverse complement strand
ACATGACAAAAGATTTATATGTATTGCTATTGTACAACACGCACTGCCTATGCTCGCGCGTCAACCGGCTACGGTCGTCTGGGGCCTGCTGCAGCTCCGATCCCCCACAGCGGTCCACGAGGCTCAGGCCCTCGAGTCGTCGTCGTCGTCGTTCTGGGTGCGGTGTCACAAAGAAATTGAGTCTTTAAAAACGTCCGCGCGCCCCGCCTTTCTGACCGTTAAACCGTGGGGCCAGTTCGGCTCTTGCCGGGTCTTAATATTATTAATAATATACGCGAGCAGCACGGGGATAACGGACGACGGTCCGGCTTATCCTATTCGCCTACGCCCTATACAAGCATAACACTATGTAATGATATACCGCATATGCGCGATAAAACACAATATATTATTGTTATTGTGACACCGCACCGCGTATTATAATATCGTATTAACGAGGTAGACGACGACGATGGCGACCGCGAGTTCTATTTTTATTCGAATTTATTTGTTTATCAGTTATGATTAATTTCTTATAAAAACGTCGCGCACACACACACACACACGTGCTACAGAAAATGTAGTAATCGTATCCGACCGCCCTCGTCGCGAATAGACCACCGGTCATCGGTGTATTGTAAAATATTATGCAAACAAAAATAACTCGTATTGTTATTTAAAAAATGTCCGATATGATTTCTTTCTGATCGTAAATTTATCATCATAATGCTTTTAACAGTCGTCCAGGTTACTGTGCAGATATCTGCAGTCTGTAGATACTTATGTTATTTATGTATTATTTTAATACTGGTTCAGGAGCTTATCTAATACTAATATGCGTATAAAATAGTTATCGATCTTGTGCTAAAAATGGAGATTTCGCATTGAACCAGTCAGTGTACGTTTGAATAATATTATCATACGTACTGTGTGTTGTTTATTAACAGCAATAAATATATAGAATCGGCTGTCAGAATTTAAAATACATATGACAAACGTAGAAATAGCATAAAAATGTATGTTATATAACTACTATCGTATATAAGCATAATTTTAAATAGGCCAGGTCAATGGAGCATACATGAGCCAATGTAGCATAACAATAATATAATTCATATAAATGTGGAACATAATAGTAAATTGTAATATATAAGATATAGACAGATCGAAAAAGGGAGAGTTAGTGAATTCCAGAGTAAAATCCTACGAGGATCGTACAGAAGTATTATATTATATTGCAGAATAACTATACATATAATAGCTGTAACGAGTCATTTACGTTCATTTTGTTTTAAAATTCAAAGTGTAACCGAAATTGCGTATATAATTATACTGTCGATTGATGCAGCCGTCATCGTATTATAATATAAAAGTACAAGTATTATGTGTGAGCAATTATGACACTATATATTGTTTATTATGATGCAGACTGATGTATGCCTATAAGAATATAATATATTGTGAAGTGACCTGCACGTCATGCTCGAACGCGTGTGACGTGCGTCGTATTTAAGTATCTATCTATATTTTACCCGTACAGTTTATACTGAAACCTAAACTATACCTAAACTGTAATACATATATGTACACTGTTCGCGTATCGTTTATATGCGAATGGTCAATTGAGGTTTTGGCGATAATTCGGAGATTAATTTTTTTAAATGCTTTTAGACTGGACGGCGAGAAGCCAGCTAGGACGTACCCGTGAAAAATAATATCACGTTGTCAAAATGTGTAATCCGACTCCACGACGAACGAGACCTTAAAAATATATAATCGGTATAACACCCAAACCGTTGCGCGTATGGCCCACCGCCGCGGGTAAATGGAAACTGTTATTATGAAATAATAATAACATTATGATACAGACACGCGCGCGTGGGTCGAGTAAAGGTAGGTATATTATATTATATCTAGGTGTATACGAATTTAATAATAATTACGTTTTCCATTTATTTTTTTCTTGTACGAATTCGCCGAGTATATTATACGCGCTGCAGTGTTTAAAAGTGATTAACAAAAACCTGGTCGATCAAATATATATATATATATATATATAATATGTTCGCTTATATAAATCTTACTTATGGTTTCCGATAATTAACGTAACGTCATTTTTTTCATGCACTGAGATTAATAAGATTAACAAACAAAAAAAAAATAATAATAACAAAATCCGTGAAAATATTTCAAGTCCTCCCATATAATCGTGCGAAAAAAATACGATAATATATCATACACGTATGTTCGTTTAAATCGTATGCTTATGGTTACCGATAATTATCGTGAAATCATTTTTTTTATGCACTTGGAGATTAATAAATAAGATTATTAAAAAAAAAAAGATAAAAAATATTAAAATCCTTAAAAATAATATAAGCCCTCACATAGTAGTGAAAAAATAACATAATATTACACACCACACACGTATACTAACCTAACTATATGTTATGCATTTAAGTATTCAGAGACCTATTTTATTACCTTACAAATTTACACGTTTTTATCTTTCGTAGACAAGCCACAGGGGGCACATTAAGAACTCTCAATACGTAAGTTAACCTCTCCCCACTAACGACTTTCAAAAACGATAATTTATTTGCATATATAGTTAATAACACTAAAATATATTAAATCAGCAATTTTAGTCTTATTTGTAAATTTCTGCCGAATGCTTCAAAAATAAATTTAAAAATAAAACAGATTCAAAAGTAATAAAGCTGGTAGAAAATACTTAACATAATACGAGTCTGCGATAGTGCATGGAGTTTAAAAATTATAATAAGCCAGCCAAAAATCAAAATCTGAAACCTTCATGTCATAGTTACGTGTGACATAAACTCGTCGCTTTGATCTGAAGAAAAATGGAGTATCGAAATTCAAATCCATATTATTATTATTCTAGATCTATGGCGCTGAAATATACCTACGCCTAACGTGCGCATAATCCGTAACGTCATCATCCAGAACGCGTATATTATACGAATATATTAAAGCTAAAGTGAATAGTTTACTATAATAATAAGTAGGCACCTAACAAGTACGTAAAAGCAATATGAATTTCAAAATTCAACAGGAAATCATAAAAAATACAAAATCTTATAAACATAAAAATGTCTGATGATATTTCAAAAAAATAATCAAATTTGTACAATGTTTATATTGACTTTCGAAATAAACCGATAAATCTAAATGTACTTAATACAATAGCTATCTGGTACCTGCTTACCAGTTATCTAAAAAAATCGAATATGAATTATTTTTAAAAAACGACGATTTTTTTATTTAAACGCGTCATTTTATTCATTACTTTTTAAATTATATATGTTGTGAATCGTAATATCTTAATCTTTTTCGTTAAAATTAGAAATTCTTAAAAACGAGTTATCTAAAAACGTTATCACATAGAGATATAGGTAGTGACATTATAAAACTAGCAAAATAAAATAAAATAATGGATGTGCGCAGATGAATAAGGATCTGAATACTATGATAATTTATTTTATATTAACCACCTAATCGTGTATTATAAAAAAAAAATATAATAATGATATTAGTTATAAACTTGTATATAATACGTATATATTGAAAACTCATTTTCGTATGAATTTTTGTTAAATTTCATTCATTTTGTTGGTTATACTAATAAATATACAATTACCTTGTGTTTATTAAAATTACCAATTACTTATGATTTGTAAAATATAAATACAAAATAAAACACGTGAATAATGTTACTGTACAAATATAATAAAATATAACTCAATTCCAAAACCCTATCAAAAATTCACGTTCATCATTATTTTGGTTTTTCTCCGCAGCAATAAAATAAAAATATCTCTTAAGTACTTGTCCGCAATATTAATCTGTAGATATGGAAAAATACAACCAATTTTCGAGAAACCCAATTTATTTATTCATCTATTTACAAAAAACGAAATACATAATATTACTGCTGTATACAATATATACCTACCGCTGTACAGGTTAACTTTAAAATTGAAGATAATTGCTTAATGCTAAGAAAACATAAAATCACCGCATCCTGCAGTTGAAGCATATCGAACAAACGCGGGAAAAAATAGGTGTTTTAAATGTTACACGCACATCACCTAATATGATAAATACATTTTATGGTACTACACTGCAGAATCGACGATTATTTTACTCTTTTTTTCTGATAAAATCACTCAACGCATTAATCATCAGCTTAGAGGAAAAAAAAAGAACGCAATGCACACGATTCGCGCACGTTTGGTGTATATTAGTGCCGAATTGTGCTAAGCGCGTACAGCTGTGGTGCGTAAGTACGCGATGAGGTCGACGAGGGCGGCGGTGGTATCCGAGACCTGTGCACTACGAGTCGAAAATACGCGCGCCCGCGTCATTCGATACCTTTGCGTCCGTCCGACGACGGAACGTCTTCGTCCCAGCACAGTCGTCGGTCGTGTCTCTCGTCGGCCCACGAAAAAAGCGGTTTTTTCCTCTATTCTTTTTTTTTTCTTGTTCGCGTCTCTCCCCGTTGACACGTCTGCACCGCCGCCGGTGTCACGTGCAACGCAGATATATATATATATATATATTTATAATCATGCGCTGCGCGTTATAATATATCGTTCATCAATCATCGCGTCTTGTCAAAATCGGATACGTACACGCAGAGAAAGAGAGAGAGAGAGAGAGAGAGAGAGAGAGAGAGAGAGAGAGAGAGAGAGAAAGAGAGAGAGAGAGAGAGATCTAAAGAGAGCCATTTTGTGCGCACGTCAACTGCATATTGTAGTAGACTCTGTTTCATCGGCGAGAGACCTTTCAGCCCACGTGTAATTATTAATTATTATATTATAAATATGTCACATCCACTTATTGTATTGTATATTGGAGTGAAATCGCTTTTACCGCGTACAACAGATAATAATATTATACAGGCGTAATAAAAAAAAAAATAAAATAAAAACGTTTTGCTAAAAGCCTAGTAGGTACTTTGACTGTCATAACACAGAATCACGGAAAACGTACACAGTTTATCATGTTATATAATGTATACGTTCGATTCCTGTTGTCCGTCGGTCTTATATATTATGGCAGCTGCAATGCAATCGATTCAGTGGCGGCGAAAACTTTTTCAGTCTTTGAAGTAATATTTATATAATTTGAATATAGTAGGTACCATAACTACTATCTCTTTCACAACGACACGGGGAACCATAATTCTTGAAATGCAAAAACGTATTACTTTTAGTTATAACTACTATAAATGATTGTCTTAATATTAAAAAAAAAAAACAGGTCCGAGCGTATAATATTTGTGCACTAAAAATCATCTCTTGCTCATAAATCACAACAATTCGATTACAAAACAAACTTATAGAATTAATGAGCACATGGC
This sequence comes from Pentalonia nigronervosa, assembly GCA_014851325.1. Classification (NCBI taxonomy): domain Eukaryota; kingdom Metazoa; phylum Arthropoda; class Insecta; order Hemiptera; family Aphididae; genus Pentalonia; species Pentalonia nigronervosa. The sequence goes on along the minus strand of JACXSJ010001722.1, from coordinate 27,421 downwards.
GGCAGATTTCTCCGACGAGTTTAAAAAACGGTTTTGAAACACAACATAATCACAAATTTTGGCATCTCAACCGTCGATATAACGCAGATATTAGCAGGGTCAATATTCTAAATGATATATAAATTAGGTAAACATATTAAACCAAAAAATCGTTTTAAATATCATAATTCTATCTAGACGGATATAAAAATGTTGAGTACCGTATAAATTCAGTGTAAATTAAATGAGCAAAAACGATAACAGGTATATTATTATCTCCAAAAAAATATAACTATAGGTAACGTATATAACATATTACTACACATTACTTTTTATTAATGTATGTTATACTTTTTGCTATACATATACAAGCAAACGTTATAGTAACGTTCTGATTATAACGTTGTAAATGATAAAAAACCTATTGAAATTTGTAAACGTAATTAAAACACGTCAGTAAACAAAAATAATTAAATAACGCAAAATAAAACATAACGATTAGTACAGCGAATAAACGAAATAATTTAAAATCCATTTACTTAAAAGTTATAATATTGGTTTCGTAGAAATATCTATTCTTCCTAACCAATCTTAGTAATCATTCCAAGAATTTATTGTATTCCGAATCCGGACCATTTCTCAAATTGGATATTTTTTTTAACAATAAACGTTTAGATTGTAAATAACGTTAAACGAAATTTTGATTTCAAATGCAAGCCATGCGCATACACAAGTAACGATGTATAAGAATAATTTCATCAATTTTAACACTTAATTATTTCGTAAATCAACTTATATCACGACGCAGCTATAAATCAATACTCATATAATATATAGTGACTCACTCGATCGACATAATGTATAGCATAATATTATGTGTAAATATATAATTTATATGAATTCAAGGACGAGTAACGAAAAAGCAAAATATGAGAACATAATGCCATTAATATCAGAGAAACTGCTCTCACCTGTCCGCTGATGTCCATCTCGTTGTTGGTGAGCTTGACTTTTTCGAACGACACAAACGTCTTGTGCAGTTGGTCGCCCGTGAATGGCGAGTCCGGGTGCGTGTAGAGTCGGTGCGGAGCGGGTGGGTCCGCCTTGCCGGCCACCAGCCACGAAGACTTATGGTACGCGTACCGGTACCGTTTGTTGTCCACCGGCACAATGTCTATGAGCACCGAATACTTTTGGTTCGGGTCCAGCTTCCGGAAGCACACTCGCAGTGTGGGAAACATCCTCCTGCGAACCACGATGAACGTCAAAATCAAATAATATCACAAACGGAACTTATATTATGTTATATATATATATATGGCTCACGCCAACCCTTCTGGGTGGCTTCACTCCCGCGACCAAAGTCCCGAGGGTTGTCCCCTTCTGAAATTTAATATATGCAGATAGAACATGCAATCTAAAATATGAGGAATATGTAAATATAATATACAAAACTTTTTTAATATAAAATTTATCGTTCGTCGTACCAATAATATGGATTGGATTTTTCGTTTCTGTTACCCTTTTGACAAAGAATTATTTGTACAAAGTTTTGTAATGTATAGGTGTACCGGCAAGTACTATTGTAATTTTTAGGTATAATATGATAAATACAAAAATGTAGAGAACGGAAAACGATATACCCACTGTACAGTTACATTATTTGTATGTTGCGTCCTCTTAATAGTTAATACGACATATACCTCTTACTATAATCAGGCATTATTTGTTCATTTTTCGTTATATGTATACAAATTTAAAGTTTAACCGCATAAAACGATTGCAATCAATTCTCGTGCGTGTGACGAAGTCGGACGTTTCGCATCCATTACCTGCAAAGCCGAACAACTAACTGTTGTTTAGAAAGTTAAAACTAAGTTTAAAAATCACTTGTATAAATAACTTCAAGTTTATAACTCAATTAATTAGTTCTGATTCTTTATCTATTGCAGCGACTAACTTAGTTCGTAATTCGTTGTATCGAAAACGCGAAAGTACACAAGTCACTTATATAGAGCTCAACTCAATGCACTGCTAGAAATATATAACAATAGTATCGTACTGTCTTATAGTCAACTAATGCCATTATTTTTTTCTCGTACATAAGACTATACTTAACATCAGTATAAAAATGTCACTGTTCGATTATAAAACATAAACCATAATATGATATGTATATAACATAACGTCGTATACGATTTATGGAAATATGAATTCATATTTTATATATAATTTGTTGGTTAAGATATGTACATTATTCGCGTTATCGTTGCAAAGGACTATATATATATATCATCTGTCATTACGAGAGCAGACTGATTTACTCAACAAAAAATGATTTTCACTGACGGTTGTATGTATTCAATTGGATATCCGGAATGTGTGCAGACGTATAGCATCTACTTGTGGTATTTATTATTAGGTCCAGCATGCAAATCGCTGCAAAGTATATACGCATAATATATAGGTATAGATATAATGATAGTAAGTTGTAGTATATATATTATATAGTATAAATATTATAACGATACGTAATAGTTGACTACAAAAAAGGGAATCGATTAAAATTGAATAAAATATACTTCAACTCAGATAATAATTGTGGACTGGTTCTGTATAACACTATATAATATATTATACGAAGTTGCTTGAAAAAAAGAAACGTTATATTATATAGTACAGCGTAACTTTTATTCAAACTCGAGCTATAATCATTTGCTCTAAGTGCACAGACATTGCAGTTCCATCAGACCAAGAAGTGTGTGAATTTCAAAAACTATATACCTATTAAATTATAATTGTACCTGATAATATTCATTATATATTAAACTCTCTGCAAATCAAACACAACATTATTTGCCTCGTATGATCGTGCTGAATAAAAACTATATACGGGTGTTTTTATACATCGCAGAGTCGTATTATGTACAAAATAATAAATAAAATATAGTACTTCCAACTCTGTTGGTTTTTATATTTTCCGTCACCTCGGCTTGAACCAGTTTAAAATTTAAGAGCTCTTACTGCCTAGTCATCATCATCATCGCTGCACATATATTAGTTGCAATGAACGACGTATCATCGTCGTGTCGCACCTGCAGTTTACGCGTATGAGCATGTCATACATACACGATAAATATTATTTAATATTAAAGTACATTGACGTGAAAAAGCGCAGGTGAACCAAGAGCGGCTAATTATTCGTTAAGTCGGAATATTATATTTTATATGAATTATCGTTTTCGCCGGGGCGTACAGCTCGCGGAAGCGGCTTTTATTATTAATTATGATCCTCCTCGTATTATATGCACACACATAATATTTTATGGGCGTGTGTGTGCATGTGCACGCTTTTCGAATATAAAATGGTGTGTCAAGAACTCTTTTACTATCTCTCTCTCTCTCTCGTTCGGTGGCCTGTTAGTTGTAGAAAACGGTGGTGAAGATATAATATTATAATTATTATTATTGCTGTTGTTATTGTTATTGTAAACTTAATATTGTACTTCATGCAAACGAAAAAAAATTAAAATATTATTGCAGTAACGTTATCTTAATGCCAGCCACTTTTGCGCGAAACGATCGCCGTGGTCACCACCGAACCTGGTCGAACATATTAACCCTACAATTTTCGTTTTACTAATAATAATTTTTACTTTTCCGCTGGCCCCATCTCGTAATAGTCACCCATATCATAACCATACAATGACAAAGAAAATTGCAGTATATAATATAAGATAACAAAGTGCTATATACACTAAAATGCTTTAGTTTTTTTCGGAAATAACTGTTGTCTGTTCATTGAGGAAATAATTATAATTATTGTAGAAAATGAATTACATATTAAAACATTTAAGTTGATTGTCGTCCCAAATGTTTTAATAAAACAAAAAATAAGGAATTACTCTGTAGAAATGAATTGTTTGCGAGGATTAACTATAGAATCAATGATTCAATTATGTGATTACAGACAAGTGACATCGATTTTTAACTGAAACAAGCATATGCAGAATCATATTTTAAGAAATTTGTTAATTTCGCAGTGTTCGGTTTTACGTTTAATCTGTGAAAACTGCAAATTAATTTAAAATGCTGTCGGCTTTACAAAACTACTGCGTGATGATGCAGAAGAAATACAAGCATAATTATTGAACTTACATAACATTGTGCGAGCTTATTTGGTGGTCACTATTTACTGGACAGTCAGTTACCACGACTAACAAGTTCGGTTACACAATTTATCTAGTTGTGCAGTATAACTATGCATAACATTATTTTAGAGTTTTCGGCTATTATAATATGTACAGTGTCCACGGACCGACACGGCTGTATTATCAGCTGTACGCGTATACAATTAAATATTATATCAAAAAAAAAAAAAAATTTAAAAACAGTTTATGAATAATATCTGTACACCCGTGTCCCCGCCAAACATAATTATATTATAGGTTTGCTGCATCGCAGCGCTCCGGGTGGTGACCGTAATTTCCTCACCGTCATCTCTACGTATAATGATAATAATATATTACACGAGTGCCCGTGTATGGTTTTTTATACCTAAATCATATTATACGGATGCCTAAAATGTTATTTGTCGACGACCACGGTATACCGCAGCGAGTTGTTTGGTTAAAAATAATAACACTAAGTTTGATTTAATTATCGCGCGTTTAGTGGGCTCGAAACGACCGCCGATCATGATAATAAAATATATCGCGCCCATAATAATATATAATAACTCAGAATCGTGCAGGGAGAGAATGTTAAAATAGTATCACGTATTTCAACGAAACGGAATGGGAAATTCATCGTATATGACCACGAATTTAAGCAATCGTTTAATTCGCAAACTATTTGGCAGTGTTTTGAGTCGCGTGTTATTTAACAGTAGAAAAAAACGCAAATAAATAACAGAACGGCATCGGCGTACCCATAATATATGCGTATAAATATATATAATATAATTTGCGGTATACTACACGCGTCATCGTCATATACCTACGCTAGACCTTGACATAAAAATAATAAAAATAATAATAAATAATAAAATTATTAATATTATGTTTTCGCAATCGTATACGCGAAACGACGTGTAAAAATATGGTATATAAACGTTTATCGACCGATAAAAAAGCTAGTTGTTTTAACGAGGTGACCGCGAATTTAAACACGTACCTTCCGGTGATAAATAAAAAAAAAAAAAATAATCGCAAAAACTATATCATAAATTCGATATTTTATAACTTTTCTAGTTTACTGCAGCAGCAGAGTCATTTATTTTCTGTTGTTGTGATCGATGTCTTACATATAAGTCATCTATATATAAGTGATCAATTTAATATAAAAGGGGAAACTATTTCTTTGATAAAATGCTGAAAATTGTATTTTGTTGAAATATCATGTTAGTACCTATGTTGTCGGCTTGTCAGTTGTCGATACTGTAAATGTGTACGGTGTACTTACTGTCAAGTGCGTTGCCATGCGTGCCTATCTTATACAAACATCGAAACATTATTTTCAAATACCGTTCAACAACATTTTAAAGAATTATCGCTCATTCACCGTTAATATTTGATATTGTCGTTCAATTTGTACAACAAAGACATTTTGTTAATAACTAATCAAGAAATGACGATTAAAGAATCTTTAGGAAATCGACTTAATTTTAACAACATATTATTATTGTTTACCAAATTTTTTCCTAAAGTTTTCTTTTTTTTTAATGAACAATTTCCGGGTATGGTAGACGGGGTTACCTGGTGACGGGTTGATATCAAACAAGTATATAATAAACGCATACCTACGGTATCGAATTCCCGGCATAATGTTACAAAAAAATAAAGATAACAATTTTATAATTCTAAACCCCATTCCAGCTCATGGCACAGTGGCCTTGCGATATATGAACAACCCGTTCACAACACACATCATCAGTGGTTTTCCCCGTGACGTCCCGAGACACGATGGCACGCATCACCCTGTAAAATAACGAGCCCGGTGCGATGGTTTGACAGGTCGAGAGAATAAAAAAAAAATCGGTTGACATTTGTCAACGTCGTGACGTTTCCCGGCGGCCGCGACCGTCGACGCAGCTCGACGGACGACCGCACGCTGCGCTCCTTCGAGAGCTGATAGTATAGTCACACCGTCGAACCAGCGATGTGCGGAGAATTGGAGACGATAACCTCAATTGGGAAACGTATTATAGTTGTATATAACATAAATGTAGGCATATTGATCAATTGGTGTACGGCATTCTTCTAAATATCCAAATTTCGTCTATACAGGTTGTTTCTGATACTCTGATGATATAATAGCGGCGTAGTCGCGATGTGGTCATATCATCATATATGGTTATGTAAGAACTTTGTAGGAACAATTAATAGGGATGTGCAAGAACCGCGATTGCAAAATATCAAGTGACCTTACGTCTATTTTTTGCATTTGTTTTTATTAATTTTTCAAAATCGAAGTAGATTTTACAAATAATATATAATGTAATTATCTTGTATCAACACCAAACAAGTTAGATACTTATAACGATTATTCCAATGGCGATTTAACACGACGGATCGATAAGGGATTAGAACACGACTTCCACTCACCACAATTCTCGCATCTTACGAGTAGCAATAGTATTAGAGAGCTATAAGAATCGCCTCGTATACGTTGATATTAACGTACTATACATATAATATATATTCATACCAAAGATGCTCAAGTTTTGATAAAGACGCGTTAAAATTAAAAAAAAATAAATCATTAGTTCGCAGTAAAAAAATAATGATTCTCGTCTTAAAAAATATGTTTATATCACCACTTCAGGACAATCCTTATGTAAATAAATGCTTGAACAAAATCTATAACAATATAGAAATATGGTCTTAAAGTGTATATTTAAAAATTCCGAAAATCAAAGTTTGAATAAAACGCGTTATTAAAGGATAAAATATAATCCCCTGAAAAATACCACCCCGTGTATAATATATGTGTACCTGCACTATTATCATCACGATCATATTATATAAATCCAATAATAAATTGTAATACTATGTGTATTATAATAATATGTTGGTATCATATTCTTATTGGTATGTAGGTATGTGTAACCGACGGGTCGCTACGATATCATTGTATGCGTCATTTATTTTTTTATTAACCGTCTACGCTCGTCCGTATGTATATAATATATGTATTATTTATTTACGCGGTCTCCGCGCGATGTATATTAATGATGGCGCGTCAAGTCAACACCGCGCGACGTTCCCGGCCCGCCCGCCCGTCAGCGACTTTAATGCGATTTTTTATTTTAATTATCATATATATACGTGCACACAGACTCCGTAGACACGCGCACTGGACGTATAAGTACAGGTATACATTATAATATAGGTACGACGACATCGCGAATCCGGACAAACTGCATTCCCCGAACAATATAACATGTTAGGTATATAATATTATATGCTGCACACGCATAAAGCATTAAATTATGTTATTCCTATCTAGTTGCGTACCTATGTACTTACTTACAAATAGACATCATAACATCATGGTCCAATTGGTTCGGGCCACGACTTAAGATATATTATGGTGGCCCTGGCCAGTAGTCAACGATCTTGCCCTTGGTTTTTGTGGGTCCCTGGACGCACTCTATGAATACTCGTAGGATTCGTATTCGAATTAAGTTTTCAAACGAGATACAACTGAATTATTATAAACTTATTGTTATATTAAAGTTAATGTAATTTTTTAAAGTCCATTAAATTAGTTTAAACTTTTAAAGTGTATGATTGAATGGTTTTATTAAGAGAATGTTGCACCGGCATATGTTGTCGCCAATCACCATGGGTTTTTATACGTGTTTATTATGCAGCGTAGCAAATTTATGTTCAAGAGAATACATTAAATATCATTAATTTATAAGGGTGGACAGCTTTATCAAATTTAAGGTAAGTTATCTAGGTCACGTCTTAGGCTTATATTTATATTTAAATTTTAGAGTTAGTTATGATCATTAAAAAATGTAATATTTTACATAGTTATAAATCATTTGAAATTTAAAATAACAATAAAAGTTTATGTGATGTCCTAGATAATATACTTATTCTTATTTCTTAGGTAAACTATGATTCAATTTGATAATAGGTCAGATCCCTACAATATTGAAATAAACGACACAAAATAAATTATTCTGAACATTAAATTCCCTTATACATCAGACGGAGACAACGCATAGAATATAGAGTAGTCCTCTTAATATGATATTGTATGTGGCTATTAATTTGTTTTACGAGTATAAAACTTGAATAAATGGATAGTTAGCAAGTGGTGAGTACATTATATTATATTTTGAAAATTGTTTAGTCGACTGATAAGAAGTGAGAACACATAATATTATTATATTATTATGCCCTTCCGGCTTTCACCCCCCTACAAACATAAACACAAAACCATCGCGGTATTATTGTAACACCGACGCGAAATTATAATAATATGTACACGATATTATTAAACATGGCCATGTTGGCGCGTTATTAAAATATAATATTTTATTATTGTAAACGTGTACGAACACATGTCTACACGTGCGTGCGTTATATGTAAAAAAAAAAAATAGTATAATATACGTTTTTTCAAGCCCGCAGCGTCCGTACATACTAAATACACACGATCATTGAGGTGCACATAAATATAATATTATAATATGATATGTGTGTGTGTGTGTGTGTGTGTGTGTATTAACCTGCGTTCGTTTCATCGCCTGCAAACGTTTAAATAATATGTAATTTAGCGGAACCAGTTGACGTCCGCGAATATTTCGAAATAGACGTAAATATATACACGCGCGCGCAGTCGACTGTTATTCACTCGTTCATCGTCGAGTTTTCCGAAAACGATCAATTAACAGTGATAGATTAATAATAAAAAAGGAAAATAATTTTTACTAAAAAGTTTTGTACATTTTATTTTAAAATATTTTAAATTACAGATATTCAATTCGAGATGCAAAAAGAGGCTACGAAGAGTTTTGTAGTAATATAATATACGTATATTAGTTTTCCCTAGTAGGCAACGTCTTTCAAAATATAAATATCGTGAGAGTTATACGAGTGAAAAATTAAAAGGCAAAGCCGGGCAATAACTATATAGTTAAAAAGTTATAGCCAATTTAGTTAGTTTTCTCTCTCAAGTAAGTAAGAACATACTCTTTGTTTATGCGTTGATTTTATACCATATAAGATATTTCAATATAAGATAAAATAAACACTTTTTTTATAACTTAAAAGTCTATATGAGGTGGCAAAGGTAATATTTTTAACTTAGACAGAGGCAACACGTCTTGTAGATGGACATCCTAAGTTAAAATTATGTTCATAGTTCATACAAATCTAAACTATATAACATACAAATGATTAGTTGTCCTGATCCTATAGTAAACTCTTGAGTTGTGCTTTTTCGTTTTATAAAAAAACGAGGGCACATGTATGATAACAGCTAAAGCAGATATGAGTAGAACAAAGACACTTCAGTTATATATTTATGAGATAGGACATGGGTTTTATTTTTAAAGGGGGTGGGGAGTTTATTCAAAAATAGCTTCCCCGTATATTCAAGACATCAAAATACCAATAAACATAAATCATCTGCGATAATAAAGAATAGCATCCCTATGGTATTTTTTTCCAATTTGAGTACAGCACTATTATAGTTATATATAAATATTTATTTTGTTTGGAAAAATTAATCAAATCCAGTATGACTAACTAGTTATAGGAAACATGTGAAATAATTTTCAAAGTTTTGGTAATATCCCATATATTTTAGTCAATATTTTATGTATATATTCATTTTTAGAACAAGTGCTTTTTTAACAATATCCAAAACTGGTTAAAATGTATTAATTTTTAATGGATTAAAAAAATACATTTTTAAAAATGTTTTAATTTTTAAAGGCATTTAAGTCCGTGCCTTTTCAATATTATAACGTACGTTGTATCGACCGGATATCATTTTTTCTCACATCTAAATGACTACAGTAATGTTCTGCATGGTCCGGTCCTAACATATAAAAATTGTCGACTTGTCAGTGTAATCCAGTTCAATACTATTTGGAAATAATTCGGTTTAGTTCCGATTCAAATATATTATTTTTTGTTCAGTTTGATCCGATTTCAACCAAAAAATATTATCATTTCAATTCAGTCTGGACCGATACAGTCAAGGTAACTGTCCTTATGATCTATTAAAATAATTTTTTTATTTTGCAATATTCGTAAAATAAACATAGACATTATAAATATTACATTTTATTTCGTAAACGAAAAATACCAACTACAGGAGACTGTGTTATATTTATATAATTTTATTATACTCAATTACCATAATAACGGTCCGGACTACTACAAACAGAGCCATACAGTCCGGTTCCGGTCTACTTTATTAAATTTAATTAATTTAACAGTTTGGTGAGTCTGAAAAAAAAATGTAGCTGTCGGTTCAGTCTGAGTTCGGTCTTTTGTTAAAATCTTAAGTCCGGTTCGGTCCCTAAAATAACGGACTATGCAAAGCACTAGAGGTATAAATATATATATATATATATGTATAGCGCAACGTACTTATATAGGTATATATTATATATATATACGAACAAAATGTATGTCGGCATATTATACTTACGAATTTATTACGTGTGCGCACAGGTGTCGTCGTCTTCGGTTATAAATTTACAATATAATAATAATAATATTCTATACGACGATGCGATCACGCTGTTCTACCGGGAACCGCGTGCACACGTGAAGTCACAAGCATACACACACACACATACGCTGTTAAAAAACGTCTCTCGTTATTATTATCACCGTCGTAACATTGGCCCTATGCAAATAAGATGCCGTAAACAAGTGACAATAATAATATTCGTCGAGTTATTATTATTATACGATATTGCGTTTTGTGGCCGTCCGGGAATCACGTTTAACGTATATTATATATACATGTTATAGCTGCTGTTATATTATTATTATATACGGTTGCTACTTTTGCTGCTGCTGTTAAGGCGTCGTTGTTATAATATTATTGATGAAAGCGATAAAATTTTTTTTTTTTTTGACAGGCTATTATGGCTGGTTATAATTTTATTTTTTTTCATTTTACACCACGTCGTCCGTCGTCGAAAATTAAACACGCTCGCCGATTTCGATGACGACCACTGCGTTCAGTCGTGGGACGTACCAGTGATTTCGTATACGTAATATTTAATAATATTATAAATTATTATGCATGTGTCTAATATATTTTCGCGTTTTAAAAAAAAATTATCCGAACATGTGGTTACAGCGACGTAGTATTTAGTGTATAGCCTATGACCGAACGGCTGATATAAGTGATAATATTAATATTTCAACTTGACGCGTCGTCCTATATTGTTTAATGCATCCGGTGCAACTATAATCAACCATATAGCTTGAAAAAAAGTAACAAAAATTAATAGAATTATGATAATTTTCAAATATATTGAAATGTAAAATATATAATCATATAGTAATAATAAAGATAATAAAGAATGGACAGGAGATCACCTCTTCACGATCGTTCTTGAACATGGTATATAATTATCACCGTTTTATATATGTTAAACATATATTTTGGTCCGTCATAAATGAAAATATAAATGTTTCGTGATATGTTTTTTTCATAAAGTATGCATAATTTAAACATGAACAAACGTGTAAAATAACTAAATATAACTATAACTATATCTGCTTACCGCTCGTCAATGGATAGTTATTTTGAAATTTGAATCGCAAGTTAATTATCAATAATTAGTCTAGTGATATGTACGATTACAGTGCGCATGGTAATTCTAAATACACTCTTCCCAGGTCATCCCAATAATTGATCTATCACTTAGCTCAGTAATCATCACTTATATTATTGCGACGAAGGAGTCCTACTATTCCTCCTCCGGTGACTCGATCTAACGGGAATATTGATCCTGGTAGCGTTCTCTCTCTCCCCCAAAGTCAATAGCAATTCAAGCTATCTGCAGCTGCAGTTGTGATTGCACGTATATACAGTGCTCGACTTGACAAAATTAAAGTAGGGGGACTCTGTTAACTATAAAAAAAAGAGCGTCCCCATCACTTATTAAACGTTACTAAGTCTTAAAAATAAAAGTAGGGGTACGCTAAAATTTCTGAAAAATTAGTTAGGGGACTCCGTCCCCCTGCGTCCTCCCCCAAGTCGAGCACTGCGTATATATGTGGTTATAACTCGGAATTATCGCTTTCTAGTTACAATATTCATTTCATATTAAAAAATATTTCTAAAATACGTGATGCATACCTTTGTACCTATATACAGTTGTACACGGATAGTGAATGTTATTAAAATGAAAAATACCTAATATGGAGTGTCGCGTTAATCAATTCTCTGCGGGTCGTCGCACAGTGCGACTGCTGCTAAGCTGGACCGCGACCGAATGACAATCATATTATAATATTATATAATATATATTGCGGCTGATGATCATATTATTACTATAATACACTACAGCCGTCGGTCATACAGTGCGGTGGGTTTTGCATAAATATATGTATAATAAATATGTCATAAAATTAATTCGAATAACACGCGCCGAGACTACTGAAGGTGCTGCTGTAGCCAATATATATACGTCATACCTACATTAATATTTTGTTTATAATATAAGATTTATATAAATAAAAACGCACAAGCTAATAGACGTTTACAATTATGTTTGTTTTTAACGTCCTCGTATAACCCCCCTCCCACAACCACCAACACCTCTAGATTAATAACACATTATAAATTGATACGTATATATATATATATATATATATATATATATATATATGGTGACTTTATAATGCGATTTAATACACCAATTAAAATTTCTGATTTTTAAATTTTTAATCATACAAATTATAAGGCGAAGTTATGCAGTACATATTATATTTTGATGAGACTATATAACATAAAATAACTTAGAATCAAGATATGTCTGAAAGCACTCTAAAGCATATTCACGGTGCTTATAACGATACTTAAAATGTATTTATGAGTTATACGAGCGTACAATATAGTGTCTTTTCCGTCTTTTTTACTTCTTATAAACGCCGTTTTTCGAGTGAGGGAGAAAAAAATGAGAAATGATGTTAAAATAATATATAATTGGGTAGTCTCCGCGTGGAGAGTCGTTTGAAACTATATACGCTGCTGCCGGCATCGACTCAACATCATTAATCTTCTCTTTTTCTCAAAAAAGAAATTTTAAACAGAAAAAAATTAGGTCTGCACGTGTTCAAAAAACGATATACACCCAAAACTACGACGCTTTATCCTTTCTCGCACTCACGTAGGCCATGTGAAATATACAATATAATATAATTATTATACGATTTAAAGACGCGTATCATATGTTTTGACCAATTTAGCAAACAAAACGTCTTCTGAAACTACTTAACTTGGAAACCAATGGACTACCTAATATGGAGAAGTACTGTGAATACTAATTATGTACAATTACTATTAAAATAATTATTTATATAAATGATTATTTTACACATCATATTAATCTCCACACATTTTATGTGTACACACTGAAGATGATTGCGTATTTGCTCTTAATTTTATATTAGTAAATCGCCATTAGGGCGCGCAGTCATTATTGGCAAGGAAGTCATAAATAATATAAGTATTCAATTTTATACTGCAGTTCTATAACTTTATGGGAGGAGGTAATACTTTTGTAACCACTTACCATAAACATTCAGATGTCAACCAAATATGATAATCACTGCAATATCGCATATAAATTAAAATCATCATTAATAGTATTCGCAAATTAAAAATATTATATGGTTCTACAATGATTACTATAAAAACACACTTCCACAAGGAACAAGACAGCATTCATTATAGATAGGATTTTTAACTGATTATACATTTTTTATCAAATCGAAAGTCAACGACTAATTTATTATATATTCTGTCACACGCCCGCCATAATAATGACGACGACAGAAATCGCACGCATGCAATATGCATATAATATTGTAAAGTTAAATATAAATGATAACGTTGTTAATTAATTTTGTGAAGTCGTCATATAATTATGTAGAAATAGTAATATTGTTCGCAATTTTCAAACCCGCGCCCCTCTCAACCATTACATGATATACCTACGTAAATAAAATATGTACACAAAGCGTGATCGCGCCATCGTTGCATTATATACATATATTATAATTTATGCGTAAATATATATATATATATATATACATACATACAATATTATTCCATAAGGGAAACGTATATAAGTGGCGCCGATCCACCCGTTCCCGCAAGTGGCCCCGGTGGGGTAGAAAACCATCGATCGCCTCCCTTTGGCGAACCCCTCATCGCGCGCTACCACTGTCGCCGCCGACCGACAAACCACGCCCTTGTCGGCAGGCCTGTTAACGGCGGAAAAAAATAATAATAATATCATCGTATGTCTATTGTGTTGTCTAGATTTAATATATTATATTATTATGTGTTTGCGAAACAGCCAAGTCGATTTCTGGCGATCGGCCGAATGTTTATTTTTTTCCTCTTTATAGTGTCTTATATTTTTTTTTTAAGCAGACGCAAACGATGCTGATTGATTACGAATCCCAAACGACTCGACCCAGTCGAATTCTGCAATGATTTTTTATACTGCGTGCGTGTATTAGCGACTAAATATTTTGGTAAGTATATATGCCATTGACGAAAATGTGTAATATAATAATATTATGTACTCGACTATTTATTTCTCACCAATATATTCCTACATGTCAAATAGGAAAAACGAAATTATTTTAAAAATGTACTATAAACTTTTATACGTTTTTAGTATAGCACAATATATGATGTATGATCAATAACTTTAGTAGAATTAAAATTTTAGAAAATAAATTTATAAGACTTAATTCAATGCCCAAAACCATAACTGATTCATATTCATTATACGATTAAAATATTTTTCCCAATATCCATAGATTAAGATAAAAAAAGATATCTAATATGATTTCTACAAGTTAGTAACTAATGTGAAATATTATTCAATATTTGTACTTATTTTATTTACATTTTTTTATGTAAAATCAACTAAATAGGGTTGCCATGTTGACGTTTCATTAAACAATACTTGCACTTCTCGATGAAATAATTGATATTATGGCACACAAACATTTTTATATCCCTCCCCTCCCAAGAAATAATCTTAAATCCACTATACCCACCGTATAAGTGATTCAATAAAAAATAATGCTAAAAAAAAGATCTATTTATTAAAATATAACAAGTTATGTGATAATCGAATCGTGTTATTATATTATTATATTCAATATTACATATATTATACACACAAAATCATGGTTCTATATATATGTGTACATAAAATTTAAAATAAATATACATTTATCATTTATGTGACTTATGCACACCGACGAGCATTTGTAATCGAATATAATATGGAAACAAATTGTGTTGAAATTTCACCACGTATACTATATATTACAGATTTCTACATTTTAAATCATAAGTAAGTACATTAAAACATACGAAATAGTCAAAAGTTAAAATCCACATCGTTTTTCACAATAAAATTGTAATTATCCTAAGCATAATAGTATGCGAATTAGAACAGTTTGTAATCATATTATATTTGTAATGTCTTACAGACTAGCAGTAGATATACAATATAAAGACCAGGCCATAATTCCGAGATTCGTACTATGTATAGAATGCTGGAAACTGAATAAAATGCATAATATATGGCGTAAAGTAATGAAATGATAAAAATCTTTCGTGCCAATCGGATTAACTAAATAACTTATAATCAAATATTATATAAATATATTATACTCGTACGAAAGTTACAGAACATATACTAACATAATAGTTTATGCGATTTCGTAAGAAATTTTATATTAGGTTAAAGATATATGTATAATGTATTATAGAAGTTGAAAAGTTTACAGAATAACGACTTCAACTAGACGCATAAAAAAACTTTGAATAATTTCATTTTGAATGGACATTGTTTGGAATAGGCAAAGGTGAAACTGACATTTATTGGAACCAAAATTAGTTAAAATTGATACATCTGGAATAGATAAACTCTAAATCTACATTTCTTGAACTACCTTTTTGGAATTGACAAAGCGCAACCGACACGAGTTGGAGTTAATATTAGTTGAAATTGACAAAAGTGAAATTGACACTAAATAGAACTGCCCTTTATTGGAATCGATATCTTGGAATCCACATATTTGGAATCAACAAAGTTGGAACTGATGTTAAATGGAAATTCCCTTTGTTGGAATTTACATAATATTTGGAATAGACAAAAGATGACTAATATTAATGCGTTGTGAGCCGAAATAGAAGGCGCGATTAAATGACTGAATGGCCGATAAACAAACACAATTATATATATTTTTTAATTTTATCAAATAAAAAATATAGTTTTATACTGAAATTTTATTAATATTTAAATAACTAGGAGAATATTAGAATATCTGCAGCAACTTGGGTAAATCATAAATGTGCTCAAAATAAATTATTTATATTAGAAATTAAAATTAAATTGTACATTGTACAATAATACAAACAAATCCAATGCTTACGTAACGGGTTATAGCTTATAGCCCTCGTGTGTAGCTGCAGTTTTATATGCCGCTTAAGAGATAAATACCTGCATTTATACTACGCGTATACACACGTATATACAGGAGAAATGGGATAACGCAGTAATCGAAAAATCACGATTCACGAGTGAAATTATGTATATAATATAGGTATATTAGTTAGTATCTACCAAGTGGCTAGTAATGTTTAAAAATATATACACTTATTATGCCGCGTGTGTCGCAGATGGGTGCAGGCTGGTAAAAGTGTAAGACACATACTCGCCGGTCGCGTTACTTTATAAAATAATTATTATAATAATATATTATATAGAACACAAATACAAAATGTCTGTATGAACAGCCGCTGTATATATATATATATATATATATATATAACATAACTTATATTATATAAATGTAGACGATCACAATTTCTTTTTGTATAGGTAATAATAATATTATTTTTCGTTGCAGCAGTTAGCAGTAGGTAACTATGATGTTCTATATTATATATTTTAATATAATATACAGCGTGGCAACAACGACAACCTTTTACCGAATGTAGACATAAAAGTACTGCAGATATGTAGTTTCGTTGTTATCGGAGTAACGAAATATAAATTGTTGTACCTTCGGTTTTTTTTTTTTTTATGGTTTTTACATTTATACGGCCGGTGCGGGGGCATTTCTGCTGTTGCACCATGACACCCGGATGTAATAAACGAAAGTATTAACTCGCACGAAAACTATTGTACAACATATAAACATAAATGATATATATATATATATATTATATTATAATATTATATACATAATAAAATCATTTTTATTACCCAAACATGACCGTGAGTAGAATTCTGTGTAACTCCACATCGGCAGACCCGGTGCGCACGATATCCGTCTTTGATACAATTTTGTTCATTAGTCGTAATTACTAATTATTATTATTATTGCTTCTGTGTTCCGTGCGCAGAGTGCGAAAAAACTTTAATGCTATATAGTATGCATTATTATATTATATGAGTATATATACTGCAACAACTTGAGTGCATATACCACTACTGGACTAGGCTATGAATGTATTTTAATAGGCACCAATATATAAATATGGTGCACCTACTTTGTATAGCCTGTACTTTGTATACCCTTTTGTATGTTAGTAAATTTAACTGTATTAAAATATTATAATTACTGATGCAGTAGCGCACTTGGTGTCGAATAATAACAATAATATTATTTAGACTCTCATTGTTATGCTAAATATGCATGCATTTCGAAATTAATCATTTTTTTTTTTTTTTGGAAAACTGCAAATTATGATCTATTTACAACAAAATTTTAAACACATACTAAAATAATCGAAACCGGTAGGTATTAATAGGTAGGTACCTAACGACTGCATAATAGCAGTTAATAAGTAATAACACTAACAAATAACTACTGGACAGTATAAAAACTAATTGTTATAATATATATTGAATGTGTCTATATCAAATGTATACAGTATATACATAATAAATATTTATTTTAAATGGCTGTGGTACATCACGTCACTGCGATTGCATTAGACCGGTTTGTAAAAACCGTCAACAGAGCCATTTGATATAACAGATATTGTTTATAATCACTACAAGTGCCAATAATATACAAATAAGCAACTAGCTGTTGAATGAACAAAGTTCAATTTTCTTGAAATACAAAAAAGTCTTTGATTAGGCACTATTATTATTTTTTTGGTTTTAAAATGATTTTGATATTAAGCTTTTGCTAAAAATATGACTTATAACAACGAATAACATGTGTGCAAAATAAGACAAAAACGTTGGAATTTGCAAATTAAATGTTTAGTTTAAATTGATTAAACAAAATGCAATTTTGTGTGTTCTCGCAGACTTAATGTCTTGAAATACTGCATTAAATGCGACTCTTATTGAAGTGATTGAATCACAAATTCTTGAACTAACGTGCCTATTGTGGGCCGCATATTATTATTGAAACATTTCGTGATCAAAAACGGTTTGGCGTGATTAATTTTTGCCAGTTTCGGTGTGGTGCACATATAGCAAGTATATAAAATCTATATAGGTAATATATGAAGTAGGTAAACATAATTTATGCGGTGTCGGTGATGGGACAACAATCAATCGGTTTTGCCGCACTAAACCGTTTGATCCGAACCGGAAGTTAAGTATAAAATAACACATAATCCGCGGTGCCGATTCTAATTTTCGGTCTGGTAACAATTTCACACCTACAGATTGGTGGGCGGGTGAGAGGACAGATTAAAATAGTCAAATTCGTCTATTAACGCAGCGCGTCCGGTACGGCTCAGCGCGGGATTAGCGTCGGGACCGAAAACGACGAGGAATCGTATATTATACATTTATAATTCTCGCTCGCGTATTATGATAATATTTCCCACATCCGCGTAAATTAATATTCGTTTTAACGCTTGTGTGCTGCGGTTATTATAATCCAATCGATTGTTGCAGGCATATGCACATGCACCTACGTGCGGCGAGCGAGTTTTTGGTCACCTCATCCGCGGCGACCGATATATACGCGTAATCCGCACGTGCGTCGTTAACATATTTTACGCATACAGTTTCGGTATATAATCCGAAAATGTGTTCAAACTTGTTTTTTTTTATATCTCCACGCATTAAAGTTATCGTATTAAAGAATTACGTTTGATTTGTAAAAACATATCAATTATAATATATTAATTGGTTCCATTGAATCGCTGTACGTATACAAATAATGTGTACAACTAATGTGAAATGCGTATTGCAGGAATATAACAGAGGTCTATATGGAGAAAATAGCACAAACCAATTACAAAATATCCACAATGACATTTTGACTGACAGTTATCAACGACGAGATTAATATTGGTGACAAAATCGAAATATTCAAATTCATATAGACTTAATTTATAAGTATAGAAAAAATGCAACTTTGATGTTATGGATTCCATGTGAATTTAGGAGGTCGCAACAATATAATAATAACAGTTATGATGTAGTCTAAAACACGCGCGTATAGAATATTATTATAGTGAAAATTGACATCAATTTTTCTAAAATTTTTCCAAATAATATACGCCTGTGTTGAAATTATATAATATTTTGGTACATAACGTCACTTAATTATATTATTATAATACAAACATTACTGAGAATAATTTATGTAAAATTATTGGACTAAATATTATTTAAAATTAAAACTATTTAGGTGTTAAAATATTATTAAACATATATTATTATTTAATTATTTTTTTTGTTTTCAGGTAAAAATATTTATTTTTATAGATACTTTTTTCAACGACACTACTATAATGTGAATATTGTAAACACAGAGATACATGGAAAAATATTGAATAATCTCATTTTGAATCGGCATTTGTTTTTTGAATCGGAGAGTTTTTGAAACTTTCATAATTTGAATAGACATTGTTTGGAATAGGCAAAGATGGAATTGACATTTGTTGTAATCGACATTAGTTAGAATTAACATTTGGAATAGGTAAACTCTGAATACATTGCTTAAATTACATTTTTAGAATTGACAAAGCAGAATCGACGCGAGTTGGAGTCAATATTAGTTGGAATTGACAAAAGTGGACCTAACATTAAATAGAACTGTCCTTTGTTGGAATCGAAACAAATAGAACAGACATTAGTTGGAACTTTAAATCTTGGATTTTACCTAAGTTATACTAGTTTCAACCTTTAAGATCCTAAACTAATCCATTCCAAATAAATTATTTTATATTTTTGCATATTCCAAATTTACCGGTTCTAACAAGTGTAATCTTCGACTAATGACGATTCAAATTTTGTAGAATCCAAAAATATATGTTCCGAGATTACTCATTCTAACAAATGATAGTTCCAACTAGCGTCGGTTTCACTTTTTTCGATTACAAGTAAAGGCATTTCCGTCTAATGTCGATTCCAACAAATGGAATTTCCATTTAATGCCAGTTCCACTTTTGTCGATTCCGTGTATGTGGATTCCAAGTTTATCGATTCAAACAAAGGTCAGTCTCATTTAACGTTTGTCTCTTCAAAATATGGAAGTTTCGAAGACCCTCAGATTTAAAAAAAAAAAATGTTTCCGTTCAAAATGAGATTATTCAAAGTTTTTCCACGCATCGTTT
Organism: Pentalonia nigronervosa; assembly: GCA_014851325.1. Taxonomy (NCBI): domain Eukaryota; kingdom Metazoa; phylum Arthropoda; class Insecta; order Hemiptera; family Aphididae; genus Pentalonia; species Pentalonia nigronervosa. Next base: position 6,595 of record JACXSJ010001722.1, on the reverse strand, counting down.
TTGCTCCACACTTACGGTTGTACCCTACCAGTACCCGAAATTTGGATGATCCTTTATATATTATACACGCGCGTTGAATAGACGCGATGGCTATGCGATATACACATAATTATACCTATAGAAAAGTATGCGATATTTTTAATTACGATTACTATAGAATAATAATTATTGTTGTGTGTGCGCGCGCGCGCATATAAATAATTCACGAGTTTAATAACATATAGTGCGTCTTCGGACGCGAATGGATCGCACATCGAATGGGAGGAATAATTTAAGCTCGTGCAGTATAGAACACATTACATTACACGTCATACCTACATGTACATATATGCGAACGATAGGACCTTACACGTCGCCTATACACTCGAAAAACGAAACAAAACAGAAAACACGGGTCGTACATATATTATTTAATATAATAATAATAATAGTATAAAACTCGGGCGTATTCTCGTACCTATTTACGCATTATAAAACATACATAGGTATATGAGCGCGCACACGAAAAAGGAGGAAGCCCGTCGCCCGCTAATTGCGTTCTAATGTTTTGTCGGCGAGCGTACAATAATTTGTGACGGTATCGCGTTCGCGTAAAAAAAAACATATACATGTGCACGGTTTTATTTTTTAAATTCATTATATTATGAAGGATATGTACGTCGCGGTCGGCACGTTATTATGCATATACAGTGCGTATATAATATATTATTATTGTCGGGTAATTTTTTTTCGGTATTATTCTTATGAAGTGACACACACACACGCGCGTTGTAATGATGATGATGACGACCGAGATAGAGTACTCTCGACGGGGGTGGCGGCGACGGCGGCGGGCTTAATAATAACCGGAAGTCGAAAGGGCGGAGCCAACCGACGGCTGTCACCGGGCTGCCGCCGCCGAATATCACGCGAACCGCTCATCAGCGCCTATATTATCATGTACATTACAATAATATATTTAATATTATATTATATTAGATTATACGGAGAGCGCGCCGACGACAATAACGACGGCGGCGTCCCGAAAACGCGTATAATTTACACCTCATATCTACTACCTATAATATAGGGCGGCGGTTAATGCCAGCAAATATAGGTGAGTACAACATACATAATATACGCCACGACATGGCACCGATGCCGACCGCGGTGCGCTATGCAACGCACGAGGTGTATAGAAAATGATGATAATAAAAAAAATTAATGACGATAATAACCGAGAAACAAAAAAAAAAACAAAAAATTACAGTAGGTATTATATTGTTATATATACATGCTATAATATGTACCTGCCGCCGCAGCTATTTATATTACATATATATATATATATGACCCGCAGCGGCGGCATCGGCATATGTATATAATAAGCTCACAAATTATATGGTAATTCACGTCGTTTAGACGCGCACACGTGAAATAAAAAACAATTTGAGAGATTTCGGTATTTTTCGTCTGTTCTGCACCCGTAGGTATAATCCTTGCACTGTGCACGCATTTACGCCCGTGGGTAATGCGCGTCGGTCTTTTTTATTATTATTTTTTTTCCGTTTTCATTATTCGCTTTTTATAACACAAATACATAATAATAGTATACGTGTGCGTATAATATATATAACTGTGGTGGCATTAGTGAAATCTAGTGCTATATATATATATATATATATATAATATCGGGTCACCCTCCCTCCATCCACCTGACCCTTGACCATTCACACGACGCCACAGACTTATTGCGCATTTCGCATATTACGTGTATATCATATATATATATATATATATATATACTGTCCTGGCCACCGACTCGTGTGCGATACCTTTTCCAGCGAACACACATGATGCCGACTAGAGTCAGAAAACATTTTTAAAAAAATAAACACGGCTCAAGCTAAAATTATAAAAAAAATATTTAAATACAAAAAGAAATGAATCGCGTATATTTACGTGTGTACTTTTAATGCGTTTAATGGTGTGTACGTGTTATAATTATCGCAATATAGTTTCCCATGGAAACGCCGAAATTATTATTATTATTGTTGCACCGACTCGGCGTGCAGGTTCGTCGGTTTCGTATATATACCTACAGATGTATAATATATATTTATGTCTACGCGCAACTACCGAATATGCATATATATATATGGATAATAAAAAGTACCTATATATATTATAAATACGGTTAAAACTACTGTGTGTACATATACACTTTTGGTAATTTCACAAATTATATATAGTACACCGCACGCCGCTCGCGAAACACGCATATTTTGTCGCCATTAGATTATACTATTATTATTATTATTAATATTACGTGGGTATAATAATATGTACATATATATTATGTATTGCATTACGTGTTCGTTTGAACGCAACTCAAAACCGGTGAAAATATAATTAAAAACTAAATAATAATAAAATATCAACGAATATTTCGTATTTTATTCGAGTTCTGTGAGCGGTGGAAATAGTATATTATTATTATTATTGTTTAAAACACGATTTTTTTTTTTGTTATTTCATTATTTTCACATTGTTTCTCGCGATTAATAGGTATACCTACGCGCGTTATCGTCACAACGATATTAATAATTTCTCCATTCAAACATGCGACGGTTAAACGCGCTCCGAGAATCGAAATGAGCGAAAATGTATATTATTTGTTATTATATTATAATTTTGTGGCCGCAACTCCACTTGACTTGTTTGCCGGTGTAAAAAATAAAATATAATCGTATGAATAGCGTGTTTAGTTTTCGTAAGTATACTTGTTGAAATTCGAATAACGATCGCGACGCGTGACGTGCGAAAATAGTTTAGATTAGACAAGTCGCATTATATATTATAAGTATTATAATGCATTTGCATTTTTCGAGTGTTAACCAAAAGGTATTGTAGACGAACAAAAATTCGACTTGCCCCTGCCCCCTCGGAAGACATAATATGTATTGAAACGCCCAGATAATTCCAAAGACGACGAGTAGAATTATAACCATAATAATATAATAATACCTACCTATGTACCGTATACCCTGCGGCCATATACAATAAAATATGACATGCATAGAATACTTGCACGGTGTACGCAGCGCATGTAAACAAAACGACTTGCACACGACGCCCCTCGGACGGGGTGCGAAATAATGCGCGCACATACACCATCGCATACACGCGCATACACAAAATGCTGAAACTGAGAGTGTCGTGTCAAAGGTGTTTTTTGCGCCTCTCTTCTCTCTGTCTTTCTCTATCCACCCGGCAAACAAACGATCAATTTACTCGCGCGGAGGTGGTGGTAGAGGCGACGGCAGTTAAACTCGACGTGTGAATGTGTGTATATATATATATATATACACACACACGACACTATATAATAATATACAAAAGCCCCGGTGGCGAAAACCGCGTTTTGTGTTTTATCATCATCGCGTATTATTATTATTATTATTATTATTATTACAGTTGTGTACATTACAATATAAACGCAATTGTGAATTTCATGCACAGACGATACAGACACGCGTATATAATATATTATATAATATTATACGAAATACGATTTTTATTGTATGCGCGCGCGTTTACACACATGTAGGATAATGACATGCGCGTACGGTGCGGTCAATGTAATTCCATTTATGTATATGGTTAGCCACCGCCGAATTGTGCCTATATAATATAATAACAATAATTTGTGGTCTTATGTAAACCTACTATGTTATTATTATTATGTTTGTTATAATATATTATTATTATTATTGTGGTGGCACTAGGAGAAGCGCTTAACAAGCGCCCGTTGTACTTTGCAATCGGACCGTGACTCGTGCGCTGCTTTGTGCGTACATTATTACTATTATTATTGTACGCGTATATATGGCGAAAAATCCGATCGCTGATAGCAAATTTGCAATTTATATTATTGTTGTTGTACACTCGATCGGGATAAACGACTAGAACAGCAGCTACAGCGTCATATGTAGATACTTGTGCGATCGCGTAAAATGGGATTTACAGGCGTACCACTGGTGTCTGTATGGTGATGGTGGGCGACTTGCCGTTGGAAAAGTTTATTTCCCGTCGAGGGACTCTGTATAATAATATTGTACCATGTGAACGGGACGTCAAAATAATAATATTTGTATAATATGCACGCGTTTCTCACTTATGTAAATATAATATTGTGGTATCGAGTTGACGACCGTTTGCTTTTTTTCCGCGTGCACACGTGTATACATGAAACAATATAACAGCAGCCGATGATATTATACCACGATTATTATTGTTATGTATTATTTGAATAACAACGGCCGTGAAATTACGTTTGATATGTGTCAGTCAGTCAGTGCGTGTGATACGTGTGTGCAACTCGTCAACGGAAGTACAATGCATATTATAGGGTATAAAATCGCGTCCCCAAAATCACACCACAAATATTATAAAATATACAAATATAATTTATAAATACAATATTATTATATCGTATTGTAATTTCATTTGTATATTGTAATATTTACACAACGAATTTTACGAATATAGAACGTTCATTTTTTTTATTTCGCTCCCCCGTCAAGATTTTATAATGTATATAATATACATATAATACATATAACGTATGCAGTCAAAACTACAGTTGTTGGTGTAATAACATTTTTTGTAGTCATTAATCGTTCACGCGTTTACTCATTTACGTTCAAAGAAATGCACAAAATCGATATAGTTTAAATTAGAAGTAGAGGCATGCCTCGTTTTATAATTTTATGAACAGCTATGGCGAGTAAGTATATAGTCGTTTAAGAATATATTTACATTTTAAATAGTTTTCTTCGCGATAAAATGTATGTGCAATGCCGCCGCATGTTATACTCTTATAATATGATGCCTCAAAAGTTATAATAAAAACTATACTGCAGTTCAGCCCGAGCCATTGCAGTTATATAATAGCCACATAGGAAAGTATAGGTATACCAATCACCTCCAACAGGTATATTAAAAAAAAAAAATTAAGGGCACGTCTGTTATGTAATAAATAACAATAATGTATAAATATACGATATAGGTACCTATTACTGTATAATAATATGTATTATATACGAGAGACTCGCGTGACGTGTGAACGGTGGACGAGTTACAATGAGCGCACAGTGCAAATCGAACGGCAAAATGTGCAAAAAATCGGCAATCAGTATGAACCATTGTGTGCTATATACACACATACGCAGAATATATATTTATATATATGACGTGTATTGTGTACACATTTTTAATAATATAATGCGACCACCTATTTACACGCGAGTCGACGTCAATATTCGAATAAAAAAAAAACTCTACGATAATTTTCTATGGCGTCGTGATGTATAATATAACGCATTATATCACCACGGGTAGGTATGTATGCATATAATATACTATCATATACTATCATATACTATTATATATATAATATATATATATATACAAATACCTGCACGTTTTATTATTATTATTCGGTGTCTGGTCACAAAATTGTCAAAAACCCGCAACCATATAAAGGTGAGAATTATTATTGTTTTTTATTGGCGACACCTATGTACAGCTGGATATTATAATATATATGCACTGCAACACACACACACATTTGTGTACATATATTGTATAATGGTTATAACCAGTCAAGAGACCCGCTGTACGTTTTATTATATTTTATTCATCGCGTTATTATACTCGTATTTTATTGTTCAAATGTTCAATACTACCTCAGCGCGAGCTCGCGTGATGGTGTACGTTGGAAAAATAATTTTTCATCTGTTTGCGAGGTCGCGTGTGGCCAGTACAATTATAATATATATTGTAAAGCTTTACAGACCAATACTATTATAATATACGCATCACAGCAGCATGTTATTAACGGTAAAATAATAACATTTCGTGAAGAGCACCACATCATGCCATACAATTTTATAATATACCTATCTGGTAATGTAATATTGGCTGGAGTGATATTAGGAATTTCATTTGGGATACCTATAGATACATTTGTAGTAAAAATCTGTAAACCTCATACTTATCTCTGACAAAAGAACTCACTAAGAAATATAATTATTTATATTATAGTTGAATAATAAATACAGGTTAATATAAATAAATTTAAATATTATGAAACTAGATTCAATTTCCTCGACCTTTTGAAAATATCTGCAACTGCAATATACTCAGAATTAACTTTTATACACAGCTACAGTAGATAAACCTGCATCTAAAATATTATTAACTCTTTCGGCCATTTAACCGATTTTCGATGTTGAGAAGTTTCTGAGATTGAATTGTCATTATATAATTTTACCAAAAAAAAGTTCTTTCGAAAATCTATCCCGCTCATCTTCCATTTAATCACACATATGCTGTGTTATATTATTACAGTAATCACTCGATAATTCGAAATTCAGGGGACCGAGTTAAAAATTCGATTTATAGAGGTTTTCGATTTACCGAGTGTTCGAATTATCGAGGGAAAAAAAATTAATTCGAATTAAAGAGAGGTGGAAAATTGTACATAATGTATGTATGTATTACGTTTATTTTTACATTTACTTATTATAAATATTATTACAATGTATATTTT